>JANHGL010021213.1:0-21603 GCA_024611195.1 Ceyx melanurus
ATCTGTGAACTTGCTGATGGTGCTCTCAATCCCATTGTCAATATCATTAATGAAGATATTAAACAATATAGGTCCCATTACAGACCCTTGAGGGAAAATACATCTTCTGTTTGGGAAATCTTAGCCTCTAGTACAATAGATGCAATAACAGTCACCACAAACCATGAACAAGAAGGCAGATACCAAGTGAGGGAAAACTGTAAGAATCCAGGTATCGGTTTTATTTTATGGATCCAGGTTGTTGTTTTTAACAACTTACAAATCCCATCAAATCCAGCAATGCAGTAAACCAGATGGTAAAGGATTAATTCTTCCATGTGCTGGGGAAATGTAAGCAAGAAAGCTAGAGGGCTGATGGTTATAAGCAATAGTATTGCCATTAAAGATCTCTCAGGAGCTGAACCTGTGTCAAATGTGAGAGGAGAGGGTTTTGTGAAGCAATTTCATCCCTATAATGAAATTGATGACATGAAATCTCCAGTTGCTGAATTATTTAGAGGGGAAAAAAAGTAGTACGTAAATTTGTCTCTCAGAATCTGCTTTTGCCTTTCCTAAAATAATTGCTTTTGTATTTTCTGCCTGCATATTTTTCTCTGGAGACTTTTTTCATCCAGAGATTCCAGGTGAACTTTCACTTGGTATAGACTTTTAACACTTGCCTCTAAGAAATAAATCATGTAGAAGGAAATAAGAAAGCCAATAGATTAAACTTGAGATGCAATGACCAGTAGGTGCAGGAACAGAATTATTTTTTTTACATGTAGGTTTATGTGAAGGAGACCTGCAAGAAGTCATCATATTAACCAGTGTGGGTGTCTTAGCCAAAGTTCTCCTCTCTCTGAACTTCCATAGGCCAAGTGGTTCTCGCTAAAGGTCTTTCAAACTATGTCCAAGTCCTGATGATTGGATTTAAATGTCAGAGCAGAGTTCATGCCCTTAAATGTTTGTTTTTCAAATGCTTCCTTCACTTAGTCAGATTCTGTCTGAGTGTGGTCATGAGTTGAGTTTCTTTGTGGGGATTTAGATATAGCACAGTCACAGCCTGAAGAAGGCTTTTCCTCTGGGCTTGGGAACTGACCTCATTGCAGACACACATGTTGAAGTTCTGATGCTTTCCAGAATTTACCTGGTTTGATCAGGACAATAACAAAACATTGCAAGAGTCCTATTACACTTAGTGTAACACTGAGGGTAACAATCTCTTCAGCCAATGTCTCTGTAAATAAATATTGATTGGGCATTTGCCTTTTGTTTGTGTTCAGGCATCAGTGTTTATGTGTCACTCGATTCTTCACAAGTTTCCTCCATGGTGTTGTGCAAACACATTTCTTTGGTGACCTTCTGCACCCAAACCTTTTCTAATATGGTCTTCCATCTCCTGTGCAGCATTAAACCTTTACACCTGCCCCCCTCAAACTCTCAACTTTTCCACATCAACTCCTAGTAACTGTCTGTTGATTATTACTCTGTGATTGCACATCTAACTCCTACTCCTGGTGGTTATCCACAGAATTTTCAATGGAACTTTAACAAGTAATGACCAATAAGCATTTCTAGAAATATAATGAAAATACAACTATTTAAATGGAACTGAGTATCATCAGAAGACAAAAACTAGCTCATGGCAAAATTCTGTCATCCAGTGAGGTTTTGATTGGTGTCACTCACAGTGTTCAAAAGAAAACAATACACACTCACGCAATATTGTAAAACATCAATGAACAAGTTGTCATTTCTGATAAGTTAGATATCATAGCTGTGTAATTAGAACACTAAAAATGATTCATAATATGCATCATATTATCTGCTGCTGCTGTTTCACATGGGTATCAGTAATACAGCCAGGAGCAATCTGAAGAGCAACAGCACATGGAAAATGAGGACGTGATTGGTGGCAAGAAACATGTCTTCTTTACCAAGGGCAAATTGTGCCTGACAAATTTGTTGGACTTTTACAATGGCGTTATAGTGTTGGTGGATAAGGGAAGAGCAACTGATGATATCTAACTGGACTTGTGCATAGCCTTTGGCACAATCCCACATGACATCCTGGTCTCTACATTGGAGAGACATGGATTTGACTGATGGACCACTCAGAATCATGGAAGGCTAAGGAATTGACTGGATGGTCACACTCAAAGAGCTGTGGTCAGTGTCTCAATGGCCAAGTGGAGACCAGTGGCAGGTGGTGTTTCCCAGGGATCAGTACTGGGACTGGTGCCGTTTAACATCTTTATTAGTGACATGGGCAGTGGGATCAAGGCACCCAAAGAAAGTTTTAGATATGAAAAACACACACTGCCATGCTGGAGTTTGTTAGTGCATGACAGGAAAGTTGAGTTTTTACAGAGATTTAAGAGGTTCTTTTAGATATATCAAAACCAAAGAGCTGGAATGGTTGTTTAGTTGCTGTCTTCTGGCATAGGAAGGTCCCTAAGCAGAGCCCATCCAATAGCTATACTATTCATTATAGCCAAAACTAAACAAAATTCCATCTGTGAGATTCAGAGGTTTAAAATCAGTTTTGTCATTCTCTTCAGTGTTAATGCACTGCCTCAGGGTGCACAACTGCTTGTATCAGCTTTACATCTTTATATTATAGCTTAGTAGTTAATACAGTTTCAGCCTGTGACACAGGGCATTACTTGGTGATGTTCTCTAGTGTTTCACTGCTAATCCTCTGTATAACACATACCATATACACCACAGAGTTTCTAGATTAAATTTAGTTTGGGATTTCTGTAAGCATTTTTACGCTAAATGAATACTTCAATTATATAACTTTTATGATACATTGTCTTTTGAACATAGATTTCCAATTCATAATTACATTGTTGTTGTTGTTATTCTGAGTTTGAAAGCTTCTGCTATTTTTAATGTAATTAAAGAAAAAGAATGGACATTCCTCTAATTGGAAAAAAAATTATACCATTATTGAATAAAGTCTTATGATGCCTCTCCAGAACACTGATGCAGGGATCATTTGGATGACTAATATTGCCTCTCGAAGATGCTGAGAGATTCAGGGGCTACATTAATTTCCAGAAAGAGTCTGCACCAAACATTCTTCTCCTGGTTAGGAGAGATGCACCATTGCAGATGGCAAAAGGAGGCAGTGAGGTAAGTGAAGAATAAAAGGCAAGAAATGTACACTGTCGAACAAAATAGATGAAAAGCAGAGATTTAGGTACACCTGCCTTGTCAGCTCAACAGAAAAGGACAGGAGAACTGGAGACTCTCAAATGACAGTTTCTATCGACCAGAGCAATAGCATAGTCTCATTAAAAGGAGTGACATGGGAAGATGCAAAGCTGCCCAGGGGCTGCTAACTGCTTTAGTGCTGTTCCTTCACCCTTTATTTAACACCGCCATTAGAAAGCCTAATGGACTGTTTATATCACACCATTAGACATATGGCTTGATCTTTAGTAATAGGAGGGTGATATATAGTAATGGGCTATTGTTTGCCTGGTGCTCCCTACAATTTGGCCAGTGCTGAATACTTATTTACTATGTGTTCCAGTTATAAAGGTAAAGGAGATGGGGCTGCCAGAGATAAATGTTAGGGAGGGAACAGGCATTCCTGGGGCCCTGGAAACCAAAACATTAGCTGCTTGTTTCATCTGGGTTTTTTACATGGCATGGTGAGTTATGTGATAATACCAGCTCGAGGCTATGCTTAGATCATGTTTCTTCAGAAAGCTGGAAGGCTATGCCAGACAGCAGTGCCATTAAATATATATTACAAATGCTTCAACAAATTAGGTAATTAATTACAATTAATTTCTATAGGAGAGGCCATTTGATATTACTTTTCTCCTTATGTAGATTAGGTTTGATGATGTTGTATTATGATATTCTTTCTGAGCCATTAAGACCTATTACTGACTTTGGAGAAATCATATTTAAAAACAGTTGGGTCTTTTTTATCATGTTTCAAGTACATCTCTGAATTGGTGAAGACATTAACAACGTTATATTTGCTTTTACTTCATCTGGAAAATAAACAGCAAATTTGTATGATTTAAGGTACTTGCAGGGTAATTTTAAAACCCCAACAAAATATAAAGGACTTTTCCTCCCTCCACAATCCTCATTTTTATCAGACTAGCCTTTGTGCCTCTGCACTATGAGTTTGTTGCAGGTTTAACTGGACATTTATTTTTGCTGTAGCAAAATAAGAAGGTAATCTCAGAGCTAGAAATAATACTCAAACACCAGTTAATACTTGTTTTCTGGCTTTTGTAATGATTTCAAACAAGGATTTTTACATAGGAGAACAAAAGTTCTTGATCGTGGTGCAGATGCCCATCTCCATGCTGGGGAGCTGCGGAGCTGTGTCTCTGCAGGACCAGGGCTGGGTCTGTTTATTCTGCAGAGTGGAGAAGCAGTTGTGTACCCCTGGGGAAGACCAAGGTAGGCTACCAGCACTGCTGGCTGGTGAACTAGTTAGAAAACCAGTTGTTGACAGAGGAATAGCCCCTACTTTTTATTTCTTAAATAAGTTGATAGCATTTCCTCTCTGCTGAGAAACAAAGCAAAAGACTGATTAATTTTAGATGTGTAATCTTCAAGTTATTCTTAGTAGAATCATAAGGGTTGGAAGGGACCTCTGGAGATTATTGAGTCCAACCACCCTGCCAGAGCAGGATCAGCCAGGGCAGGCCACACAGGAACAGATCCAGGTGGGTTGGGAAAGTCTCCAGAGAAGGAGACTCCACAATCTCTCTGGGCAGCCTGTTTCCAATCTCTGATACTCTCACAGGGAAGATTTTCCTCATGTTGCTGTGGCACTCCCTGTGTTTCACCTGCTACCATTGCCCCTTGTCCTATCACAGACTGACAATAGACTGGCCCCTTCTGCTTGATACCCACCATGCAAATATTTTAAACATTCATAAGATCCCAGTACAACAAAGCAATATCTGTGCAGATCAATAGGTTGTCTTTGGATCTCATGCTTTGGCAAGGGATACAATTTGGAGAACCCAGTTCTTCTTCAGAGCAATTTAATCCCAATTCCTGCTTTAAGTATTCAGCTGCTAGACATTCAGGTCATAAATAATGAAAAGGTCACTTATGCCTCCATATTCCTGAAGCGTGGCATCTGTATGGATTTTGCTTAGGAATAAAGGGCAGCAAAACAATGAAAATAATTCTCCTGGAAGTGAAAAATAGACTCTTCAGTAATCAATGGCCAGGGCAATCAATACCAAATTTAAAGAAGAAAAGTCAATAGCAGTCAAAATACCCAGCTAATACACAGCTCCCCTTTTGTACAGGTCATCCTACTAGAAAATTTCTAATCCTGTGACTTGGAAAATTCTGATGTGTCTGCATATAAATTATCTTGCATCAACAGAGTCCAGTCTCCTCTTCAGCTGTTTTATTGGGAGATTCTGGATATGGACTGTAAAAAAAAGATGGGAAAAAACCCCACACCATTGTCTCCATTTCTACTACAAATTATGAAGGAGACCTGTTCAGGATTTTTGTTTTGTAGCAGTCATGCTCCATAACAGCTCCTCCATCCCTTCATAATAGTGTAGTATAAATATTTTGCTGTTTAATTATTTTTTACTGGAATAGTGTCACAGTGGCATCAAAATACATATTACTTATCAATGATTTTAACAATAAAATTTTAAAAATTGATAAATTGCTGAAAAAAAAATAGCACTGATAAATTATAGTTGGAGATGGATCTTGCAATGACAAATTACTGAGCAATAATATATGATGAAAAGCAAGACACTTCATAAAAAAGACAACTACTCCCAAATTTTTCCTAATATCCAACCTACACCTCTCTTGGTGCAACATGAGGCCATTTCCCCTTGTCCTATATGGGAGAAGGAACCAACCCCCACCTTGCTGCAACCTGCTTTCAGGTAGTTGTCAAGAGTGATAAGGTCTCAGCCTCCTTTCTCCCAGCTAAACAAGTCTAGTTCCCTTATCCCTCACTAGCTTTGTTGTCCTTTGAGACACCCCAGCACCTCTGTGCTTGCAGTGAGTGTGTGGAAGTCTCAGTAAAAACTTAGGTCTCATTTGCAGCACAGTCCAGTGGCACTGAGCAAATGGAAACAACTCTGCAGATTTTACGAGCTTTCTCTGCTACAGTTCATTACCACTGTGAAAATTTTATTGTGGATCTAATTAACATGAACTGAAGCTAATAGGATGGTTAAAAAAACATTTACAATTATGGCATGTTTTCTCCTCCACAAAGACATAATTGTGTGCATTTTTACCTTTATAAATGCTTCACTAAAACATGTTCTGTTCTTGACAACTGAAGGGGCAAAGGGTAGACAATTTCTTGCACAGCTCACTTGCAACCACAATCGGGAAAAAGGAATTCAGATACCCACTGCTACAGAGAGTGGTACAATCAATCCATCCCAAGGTTAAACTAAAATCCATCCCAATTCAGTAAAGGTTCACTCATATAGCAATTTGTTGTCATTAGTATGGTTGTCTTCCCAGTGGAACATCTGGTAAAGCATATGTTGCATCAAGGTAAAAACCTTCTCAACCTTCTGGATAAACTGTTCTCAGGAATGTAGTGCTTGTCAGGGTAAAGTGGGTCAATTATTTGTAAGAGCCTACTGTTGTCACTAGGAACCTCCAGGAGAGATTTAGAAGTTAATTTCCAATCTCTGAAATGAAACCAGGAGCTGAAAAGACTCATAACCATTTTCAAAAGAAGGCATTTGTAATGGACCTAAACATTTTGATATACACTTGGCAGCTTATGTCCAAAAAGTAAAGAGCAGAAATACAGAAATGAAAGGGGAGGGCGGGTCAAGGAAGTGTGTGGAAGTGTGGTACTAAAACGCAAGCATTTTGAAGAATTTATATTTCATGAATGTAAAAAACTTCCTCCAAAGAGATGTGCAAATACTTGCTGATCCCCCATACTGCAAACATTCAGACTACCTAGTGATTCAATATTATTTTTGTTCTGCCCATTCCCTCTTAGCCATTTCATGCTGTATCTCAATTTGCAAATGTTAAAGGCAGCTATTAATAATGGATTCATTCTTTACTCTGCCTTTATTCTGCCTCATATTTTAAGCTGTCAGTTCTCTAAGAGTCTGGCTTTAACTCTGTGTTCAACACAGTGGATTCCTTTTCACTTTTGGATGTTTTCTTCAGCTCACGATAACTTTTGAGTGGATAGTTACATGCTTGCCAGTGCCAGGCAGCCAAACTGTGGAACCACACTGTCCTAATGTCCAAGCTTCTCTCATGTTCTGCACTTGCCTGACCCACTTCTGACAACTGAGAGAAGTGCCTCTGTGTTTCATGGGTCACAGCTACACAGATAACTCTACTCTGCTCTCATTGTGCAGCAATTTATCTTTTCCTTCTTGAAACTGAGGGAAGAAATTTTCTAGCCTCACCATTTTTTGATTGAGTACTCTAATTATGAGGGTTATTATGTGTTTCTGGGGATAGGATGGTTCTGATTCTTCCTCAGGTGTTGAGTCACATTTTTCTCATGGAGAAGCTGTTATTTGGTGTACCTTCACTGTTGCTGCCAGAAGTCACAAAAGTTTTCAAGATGGTTCTGGAGCAAATGGAATTAATGGATTGTAGTTACACAGAAGTTGATAAAAACATGGACAGAATGGGGTAGTATGCACCTAGAAGTATGACTGATAGTAATGCCAGCACCTAATCAGAATCATAGAATCACTATGGTTGGAAAGGACCTCCAGGATCATCAAGTCCAACTTTCTAGACCAGAGCTAGAACCAACCTTAAGTCAGGCTCTCCTGCTGGACACTGAAGCTGTTCTCCTGCCACTTCTGTAGCAAGTATACAAGTCAAAAAATTAGTACAGAGACATAGGTTTTGGTGTCTTCTGTGTGCTGATGCTTTATCCATCCTCCTTTTTGTCTGCCTTAAACTTTCTTAGCCACTCTTCAGTGAGTAATGAGAGATGTATGAGAGTTAACAGACTGCGACCGTAAATCTCCCTCAGGGATGGCAATTAGTTGTCAACTTTCTTCATGCTTTATCTTCAATCAGGATGTTGTACTCTTATCATAACTGCACCTTACTATTTTTATTTCTGCCTCTGCCACCCTAAACAAGACATCTGCAATGGACTTTGCACAGACTCAATTATCGACGTACCTGGAAAGGGTCCAGGTCGTATTCTTATGAGAAGGTTCCAGAGATGATTACAAATTCTTGTAAATGGGTAAGTAAAAGGAAATTGAAGACTATGTATTTCTAGATACTGAATATTTATAACAGTATTAGACTGTAGTAGTGTATTCCCTCTAAAACACATAAGCCTATCATTAATGATTAAAGAAGCAATCGCTGTTTTCATTAAAAAAAGGCACATTTCCATTCTTCATTTTTCAAATAAATGTTTGAAAATTTGAATCAAGCATAATAAATGGGATGTCACTTGCCTAAGTCCATGGAAACTGAAATAAGAGCTCTGACATTGCCAACAGGCCCCTGACAGCACAGTACAGCAGGAACTGCAAGACATGCTTTGGAAGGAAAGACAATGGAGACCATGTGTGTTCAGCATCACAGAGTGCAGAGGGCCCTGTTCTCCCACACAACCTGCACAACTGTCTCGCTAAAGCTGCTGGGCCCTGGCTGCTGCCGCCTCTGCCTCTGTGGGATGAAATGCAGCAGTTGTTGAAAGGAGGAGATATGTAGCTTACTGCCACATCTGGGGAGAAAACCCTCCCAGGGGGCTGCTCTCCTTCATCTGTGTGGCAGGGAGGGTTGTGGCCTAGAGTTCAAGAGCAAATACATGTTTCTATCTCCCAAACATTTCAGAGGACAGAACTTGTCTCTGAGACACTCAACCGCCTACCACATCCAAAGGCAGAAGAAGTCCAAAAGGTAAAGTCATCTTCACATGAACAAGTCTTTTGCATCTACTGTTCATCAGGAGAATTGAGAAATGTAGAAAAGCAACTATGCCAGAGCTTCCCAAGAAGATATTTAATAAGCCATTGTGCAAAGATTACATCAAACCACATGGATAATAAATAAATTAATTTCTGTGGCTGTCTAAGGTAAAATTCTTGTCTAAGCAGGGAGCAGATGCTTCAAGCCTAGAATCTGGGCTGGGAAAGCACTAAAAGAGAAAAAAAAATCTATGACCAGTCTTAGGTACATGAATTAGGATGCTAATGTGTCCTAATTTTTCTGTTTTGATTCCTTTGATTAAAATTTGTTCACAGTTTAAACAGAATTTTTTTACAATTATAAGAGGAATAGGTTATTACTAGTACTGCATTAAAAAACAAATATATGTATTATGGAAGACATAGGCCCTAGAATTTATATGAAACAAAGACAAGTTTAAACTTTTGTCCTATAGATCAAGACAGGTAGCAAATACAAAATAATAGCATTGTACAAAATATAAATTTTTATTTCTTTTTTTCTGCATCTGAAAATTCTGAGTCCTATATGCAGTGATTTTCTGAGTGGAATTGGATATGTTAAGTAGTAGCCTGAAAATGAAGCCATCTTCAGCCAAGACAAATAGTCAGTGATGTCACAAAAGTAATATCTGCCATGAGTAAAACAGAAAAGAACAATGTGATCTGTAGCTTTCATGATGGTAACAACCTTGCACTGGACAGCAGGTTAGGTGCACATTGAAACTGGACATGGAATTCTCTAGACTGAAGCACATGTGGATGGGAAAAGGATGACTTTCCCAGTCTAACTTGATATGGGAGTAGAGTCTTAGATAAGAAGTCTTCTCTCTCTCTTCTCTCCTTTATGCATAGTTGCTGAGGTTTTCCAGTTCCCCAGGGATTGCTGACAGTGAGAAAGAAAATGTTTAGAGAGGTTCACATTTTTTTCAGGTTCAGAGATAGTATGCTCAGTGAAAATCTGAATAATTCTTTTATTTATTCTAGAAAATGTTCCTCTTACTGACTGTATTTAACTGTTTCTGCCATTGGTATCCAGTACAAAATAGTACAACTATCATCCCCCTTCTGATCCCCAGTTTATTTGTGTACATTAATTCTACATGTAACAAGTTTAATGTAAGAATTATACATAAAGCCTGTTTTTTATTTGGAAGTACCTGCCAGCTGGGAGTAAAGTCTATTTATCCCCACTTGGATTGTAACAATAAAAGTAAGTCAAATAATCCATTCTGCAATAAGTGGCGGTGCAGCTGTGACCAGTATGGCATATTGGACATATATGCATATCTATATGGATCTTCTTGCTTAAGAAAGTTTGAAAATTCTGGTTGTGTGCACTCAGAATGGTGTAAAACCTGCAGCACATTTCATACCTCAACAAATCAGACCACAGCAACCACAAAAACAAATACCATTTTCCACCAAAGAGAGATGGAGACATGCCATGAAATGTACAGTGTCCTGATGAGATTGTGCAGAATGCTCCAGACATAGTATGATTGGATTGCAGTTACTGCTTTGCATCTAGCAAAAAAATCAAACCTGTACAGTTTTGGAGTAAACGTACAGCTCTATTTCAAGTGCATCCTGCATGCAGCAGGAGCAACCTCATTGGAATAAACAAGAGCACAGGAAAGGTCTGAAGGTGAGACCATCCCTTAAGACACTTTCAGTGAACCATGGACAGGCTTCGTATTCATGGGGACAGGTGAAATCAGGCACATGGCAGGAGTGGTCACAGTGACACACTGAGATGTTTCTTCTTGTGCTGGATTCAGAGACCTCATGAACCTGATTCCAGCATATTGGCCCAGAGGGGTCCAAAAGAGCTCTTTCAGAAGTGCAGTTCTGTCTTCTTTTCGTCATCAGAAAGCTTCTGTCTTACTGAACAGTAAGAAGTGCATTATTTCATGCACTTCAGAAGACAATCCAAACAACTCCATGAAATAAAGTTTCAGAAAATAACTCATTTATCATTTTGTAATGTGCCAGTACATTTTAAGCAGTGATATCCAAGTGCCTTTCTGTTTCCTGATGGTGGTGGTCTTAAATATTAATGTCTTTGCTGCACTTTGACTACAGCAGAAGACATGCTCTTGGAGCCATAAGTTAGCAATCTCTGCTTTTGGTTATCATGAGTTATATTTTCATAGAAAATCAATGGTAAGGGGTTTTTTTTTGAGGAATATGAATGCTGTTCAAGCTTCTGCTTTCCCACTCCTCTACAGGAATGTCTCAGGTGTCCCGATGACAACTGTTACATTTTCATTTTCATGGTCTAGATGGAAGATCTCACAAAATTTGTTGCTGTTGCTTTCCCTGTCTTCTCCATGCACTAGAAGTTTTGAAAGAACAGTTATAATGTCACAAATCTGCTTATTTAATTTGAGATCAGACAGATACCTTGTCATGTAAATATTGTGCAACTGCCAAGCATACAGTAAAAAAAAAGTTTCTTAATTTCCTAGGAAATACTTTTGTAGTAGTCAGCTTTATATCCTGTTTATGAGGAATCCTGCATAGTAATCTATCATCTTTTTGCTGTTAGCTGCTGTTTACTGTGCTAGGAAATTTGGAGGTTGATCTGGTTTCAATGGCAGATTCTCCCAGACTTTGCAGGATGTTGCTTGTCCCTTGGCTAAATTTGGGAGTGAATTGAAACACTACAAGGCAGAGATATTTTTATTTAGTGGTGTTATTTTCTAACTAGCATGGCAGGTACCTAGCATTCATTGCAGGTTGGTTTTTTTTTTTCTGGAATGGAAAGTAATGAAGAATGAGACCAGGGTGAATTTGGGCCCTCATTTAGACACAGTTAACTTGCCCACACAAATCCAGTAAGGTGAAGCACTGGTTGCAGAGGTCAGACGCTCTTACCAGAGCACAATTAATGGGACTGAGGAATTGTACTGAAGTCAACATCAGCAAACTTGAATGTACAGAAATCTTAAGGATTGAAAGAATATATCTTTTTTTTTTTTCTGGATATTGTCTTCCTGTTGCTATCCTCAGAATCTGGTTTCAGCTCTTCTTGATAAAAGCTGTGTCTCCCACAGCCAAATTGCACATCTGCATGTCAAGTCCTTGACAAGATTTGTCTGTTGCTGTTCAGTGTAGTGTCCAGCAATGGGGAGATGGCTGAGATGACTCGTCTGTCATTTTAACTTTGAAAAACTCAGTAGGATTTACAGGAACTGCCAATAGGGAACCATTCATTAGGTCACATCACAGTGAAGTGGATTTTATAATGCACTAAAATGTTTTCTGTCCTTTCAGAGCAGTGGAAAATGTCTTATGTTCTGCTTTTGTTCTTCATCTGATTTTCTCCTTCTGTGGTCTGATGCTCTTTCCTTTGCTTTTTCTGCTACCTGCAGAGCTGGCTCAGAGCTTCTCACCAGAGTAGCCAAAGTGGAGGTGTGCTGCCCAGACCACGGTAGAGGCAGCATCAGACTCCTTGCTAAAAGAAGGGGAGGTTTTTCTCCCACCTTCTCTCCTTCTTTCTGCTACCATATCGGCAGGCCTGTGTTTAATCTGATCATGTGCTGACCACTTTTTGCAGCTACGGGAACTGCCAAACTGTTGTCATCACAGAACTCAGGTGAGACAATCCACCTCCTCAGGTACCCCTGCCAGCCAGCCAGCTGTCCTCTACTTGGGCAGATCTTATTTTTGATTTTCAGTACCTGATCTTAATGTTCTGTCAAAAAGTTTTTTAGGGTAGTTTTTCTTCCTATGAAAGGTGTCTTCTAAATTACTATTTCCTTCTAGAAAATGTCACTTTCCACGCTGCAGGTTTCACAGCAAAGCCCCTATTTACCAAGAGCATCTGTCTACTCTATTTCCAGACTCCAAAGTCCCACTTTATGTCTAGCCTTTACAAAACCCAGACTCCACCCCTTATCTCCTGCCCTGCACGCATCTCCCAGCTGCCTGGCTGCCTTTTCTCCCTGCTGCTTCGCATGTCCTGTGCAATGGTTTGGGCTCTCCAGGAGTGGTTGGAAATGAGAAGCTGGCAGCAGCATACATGCCTCCTCTTGCTGTGCTCTGATTCTGCTCCTCACATTTGCTGCATTCTCCAGGGAGGCTTTGGAGCCTTTAGCATGTTTTAATAACACACCTGGTCTTTAGTGTTCAGAAATGAATGCCGTGCAACATTTGCAAGGGATTTTAAGATTGAATTGGTTTTATAAACCTCGAATGGATAGTTTACTCGACACTATAGCACATAATACCCCCTGAGTAGGAGAAAAAGCACCCTTTAAAATCTAGTTTTGTTGAAAAAAATATTATGAAGTTAAGCTCTGACCGGTTTCCATGACTACCATCTACTCTACATCAGTATTCACTGTGACCAGCATTTTAAATGACCCAGGGTGAGTCCTTAGTACAGGGATTCTCACCTGTGACATATCAGGTGTCACATTAGAGAAGCGCTTTCAGCTTCTGACTGTGACATTGAGATTTGCTGTTATAAAATACTGAATAAATTAAATTCCCCCAAAGTATTATCCTTGGAATGCAGTGCATTCAGCTGAACACCCAAGTTAGAAAATGCCATGGTAAAAAAACACATGTTCCCATCTGTCTTTCCTTTCAGTGTAGGTGGCATGTACAGCTTTCTAATGATAGAGCTTCTAATAGCTATGCTGTGTGCTTAGAGAAAGGTGCTGTAATACAGTTTTCTTACAAAGTTAGGGATGCCTATTTTCTCCTGTGTTAATCACAATGAAGGCACTCTGATCATAATGGTTGAATCAATCTCTAGTGATCCGTTCTCATGAACTTCTGTCAAGAGTAACATTTTTTAAGGACTGTTGTCAGTGTCTAGATGTTACACCTTTTGTCACAACACACCTCTTCCCTTGATGAGGTATTGATGGCTTTGTTTCATAAAACTGGAATTGTTAGAACACTTAATTACTTTTTTTTTTCCATTGACAAATGTTTTTAAATGAAAAAGTAATGAAGAAAGGATTCTTAAAGTTTTCTAGCTCCCTGGCGAAGGACATAGTCCAGCATGTTAAGTAGTCAGCAGGCTGCCTTCTCCCCAGCTGAATGCTGGCTGAAGAGTTGGTGCACCTCACCAGTCCTGGTGCAATCTTCTGGAGCGAGATGAATTCAAGTGAGCATTTTTGCACGTGTTCATAAGTGTGCCTCTCTACAACTAGAAAAAGTAGGTCTGTTTTCCTCCAGACTTACTATCTGTCCAGTTTTGAGGAGGTCTCTAGTGTACCTCTGGTATTTTACTGTGCTCACACAAGCAGAAAGAAGAGTCTTCTCAATGCTCACTGCTTATCCTAAGTATATGATCATTATGAATCCACTAGAGCTTCATTACAATGGGAACAAGTATAATAAATTTGCTCAATATTCATAGAGATGTCTGAGGCAAGTGCTGGGGAGTTATTTGGTATTGGGTGAACATTAATAAGGAAATGATTTAGATTAAATGTTGCACAGAAATGAACTCCATATTAGGCAAATCAGATGTAAATGTCAACAGCAGGATTTTTTAATGTTAATATCTGCAATAACTCACCAATGAAGGCTACAAGGGCCATTAAAGGACTGAAACATCTCTCTGATGAGGAAAGGCTGAGAGCCCTGGGACTGTTTAGCTTGGAGAAGATAAGCCAGAGAGGGATCTTATGAATGTTTACAAATATCTGCAGGATGGGTGTCAAGCAGAAGGGACCAGTCTCTTGTCAGTGGTGCCCTGTGACAGGACAAGAGGTGATGGTAGCAGGTGAAACACTGGAAGTGCCACCTCAACAGTAGGAAAAACTTCCTCACTGTGAGAGTAGCAGAGCCTGGAACAGGCTGCCCAGAGATGTTGTGGAGTCTCCTACTCTGGAGACTTTCCAGACTCACTTGGATCTGTTCCTGTGTGGCAGGGGTGTTTGACTTGATGATCTCCAGAAGTCCTTTCTAACCCCTAACATTGTATGATTCTATGGTCTCCTGAGCAAGATTTAACAGATCAACTCATTGGGAGGAAAAAGTTGAAGTTTTGTTAAATATCACAGGAATTACTCAAGGGCTACCAGCTGTCAGATGTAATGACCATGAGTGAACATGTTGCTCGGAGCCTGTAAACCCCCTGCAGAACCTTTTGTTCTTATTTAGCATATGGTTCCAGGCAGATGCAGTTCTTCCAGGCCAGCATTTTTGAGAGGCAGTCAGATACCTTCACACTTCTACTCCAAGAGGCTTCAGAGCTGAATGCTAAGCAGTGAGCATCACCATTCCACAGTGCATTGAACACTAACAGTGAAACATGCAGCTTTGAATAAAAACAAATATAGTAGACATGAATGTGGAGAACAGATCAGTTAATTGCTTTGATCAAGAATGAATCAATTTACAGGGACAGTAAATGGAGGTAGGAAACTGTATTTTATTACATGCACACCTACAGCACGTGATTCCAGCAAGATGGCAAGTATCTAGGACTGAAGTTTGTGTAGCAGCCAGAGATCTGTGACCTACCCTTGTTTGCTGAGATGGATTTATCAACCTCCACAAGAAGTTGTGGGCCTTGTCACATTTACAAGGGAGTAAATGTCCACAGACTATACTAATTCTAATCAATTTGCTTAAGTGATTGTGTCTGGGGAGAGTTCACTGCTACTCAGTGATCTTGTTTGGAGTTGCTTCTCTCCTACCTGCAGTGGTGCCTAAATTGACAAATGAGAGTCATGCTGTTCCTTGGTCCAGAGTCTTAGATGAAAATCTAGTAAATTCTAAAGTAATTTTTTTGTTATGGCTTTTAAATTTTCTACAAGTAAATGAAACTACTGAGATATGCATTGGATAACCTGCATGTTCTGCTCAGAAAATAGATACTAAAAAATGCTAGGAAGCTTACAGCCACTTGTAGAAAAAGCAATGTCTTTCTTCACTTATACCCACCTCCAGTTAAAAAAAGCAGAATTCTCAGTGATAAGAGACATGTCCCATGAGAAGTCTTTCAACCTCATACAAGTTTCTCAGATAATTATAATAACCTTTTTTTATAACATTTGTATAAATAAGTCAGTGGAGAAATTAAAAAAAAAAAATAAAAAATAACAGAGCTGCCAGAGGGGATTCATGGGGATTCATGTTATTAATGGGATAACAAGTAAAACAGAAGTGTGTGCGTGTATAATGCATGCACACATGTATATACATTCCTATATATATAGCATTTATACATAAATCAACAGCTTTTAGCATAAGTAGAATTTTAAATATCTCTGTTATTAATTACACGAGGCAGCACTTGAAGAACTGAAGACACTGCAGCCAATAGCAGAGTCCCAGCTTTTGTTCACCAGACTTTAGATCAGGACCCAAAAGCTGTACTGCTGCCCTTATCCCTAAGGGGTTTGTGAGCAGACTCAGGCAGGACATTGGTCCAACACATTTCAAGAAGAAAGAGATAACAAACATTTGAGGCTAAACGAAGGCAATCGGTGTTTTAGTAACATTATCAAGGAGAAATGTAAGACTGTTAATGCATCTGACTGGGTTTTATTGAGTCTGATGGTAACGATTTACTTTCAATAGACTTAATGGCCTGAGGTATTATGCTATTATCATGTCAGTGCTGTCTTAGGCAAGAATGCTAGTTTGAGTGTTAGCAGCATTTCAGATAGAAGAGTTTCTTTGAAGACTGTTATGCTGTATGCTGTAGAAAATTATATATTCTTGTTATTTATAAGGGCAGAAGAAGAAAGAACTTCAGTACTGTGTTAACAGCTATTGTCCTAACTCATGGTCTCTAAGCTTTGAAATGGAGAATAAGAATTTGTTTTAGGTGAAGAAGAAAGGCAGTAGAAAGGCTGAAGGCAGATCCTCTAGAACATACTGACATCTTTTACAAAGCACGAGTTTGAACAGTTTAATTTTCATTTTTTAAATTGATTGACCCTCGTGTTTATTAGTTTTTGTATTTCAGAGGAAATTAGTTGTCTGTAGGATACACAGCATGTTTTATAGTGACAGAATTTTGTTTATAAACCAGACCCAAATATGCACACCCACACCACATCAATGCCAAACCAGTTGTTCATGTGCCAGAGCCATGTGAGCTGCTGGCAAACCTGACAGTCTGCACTGCTGCCCAGGGACTTCAGCATGGAATTGCTGTTGGGCTTTCCAACAGACAAGACTGGATGCAGGGCCAGATGTGGCCTTCCCAGTAATTAGGAGGACAGCAAAACAGCACCAAGCAGCATTTCCTATGATGTGACTAGAGCTAATAGGAGCTACTGTCCCCATGTCTCTTCTGATAAATTCATTCCTGCTCACAGGAGGTGATTTCTTCTTATGCTACATTTACTTCCCTTGGGTCACTGTGGGACCTGTTATGCAGGTCATCGGGAATATGGAGTCTGATTAAAGTGATTATTTCCATTTCAAGCTGCTGATAGACACTTCCTGCCAGTTTTGAGCATGTATAGAAAGGATCCCTAGAGCTTAATGATCTCACATACATTTTAAGCAATTGATTTTTATATAGAAGTAAAATCAACAGGAGTTTATTTAAGTATATAGTTTTTATTCACTTCTAATAGCAACTTCTAAAATTCAAATGGCAATTTTCCACATTTAAACTGAAAAACTATCAACTCTTCAGCTTCTGCATGCTACAGTAGGAGAGGTGTTATGGAAAGGATTAATATTGCCTCATTTTGGTTTCATATAATCTGATAACCCTTCTAATCTGTAAAGATTTTTGTCATCACCTTTCTAGAAATACACATTCCCTGAGAATCTACTGGGAGAGGACTCAGGTGCTCTATCTCCTTCAATTATATTGTTTGACACAGGATGTTTGCTCACTGCCTGCAACAGCTGAGGTACCTGCGTGGCCCAGGCTTTCCCTGGAGAGAACTGACACCCCAAGGAATGGTACCTCCTGGCTGCACATGGGCCAGACCTGTAGGAGCAAAGCTGCAAGGCAGTGCAGGTGCTTCCCAGAGTGGTGGGGCTGCACCACTGGCTGAGGACACCCACTGTGAAACCTCCTTAAAAAGCTTGATGTTCAAGACCTACTATTGTAGCTGCACAGAGCCAAAATTCCAAACTAGCTGGCTAAAGATGTATAGCCTGCAATCCTCATTCCCTTGGCATGAATGGTGGGCGTTTCCCAGAGCATCCCACTGGGCTATGCTAATGCTTTCTCCTAACAGCATGCTCTGGATGTACACACTACATTTTTATGCCTTATTTTTTTAACTATATAACATTTTTCAAAATACCCTGATTTACCTTTCAATATGATTTTGATGATTTTCAGCTAAACCTGTAGCATGAGATATTTTAAGAGTAAATGATCTTGAAATAAGAAAATTAAAGTCAGTGAGGAAAAATATGCTTTAATTACTTTTGTGTGCGTGTTAAACCTCCTACAGTTGCATTTAGATCAGAGAAAAGAAGCTATCTGGCTCCAACGTGAAATAATCTGCCCTGCTAGAGTGATTGAGACATTCCCAAAGGTAAGCCACTGCTCTGGAAAAAAAAGAAAACAGCATTAGACATTTAAAGCTTCAATGGATAAAACATTTACTTCATAAATATTAAAGCCAAGCCAAAGCTTCTAACACTTCTACTTCTGTAAAGGATGGTGTTCAATCACAGTGGAGCAGAGGGTGTCAGTGAAGATGCTGGAAAGGATCGATACAGTTCCCTAGCAACAGGGATACGTGCCTGGGGTTCCTGCCTCCACAGGGACCCTCCTGACCCACTAAATCAAGGCAGCAGTTTTGCCTCTCTTGCCACTGTGGAAGCATGGAGCCAACATTTCCACTGCTCTTCTTTCTCAGATCAACCCACAGAAAAGTGAAACAAGTAGCAGTGGGGTGGGAGGAAACTAATTATATTGCTTCTTTAAAAAGATGAGCATGTTGTCTGTCAGGATAATCAAAGGTAGCTTTCTGAAGGGAAAGAAACCTCAAATGTGCTGATAGAAGGATTGCTTTCTGATATCAAGTGATGGATCTCGCACTGTATTATAGAGCAGCCACAGAGTGTAGCTGCTGAGCAGAGGTTGTATTAACTGTGTTCACAGGACTGCATTGTTGCTACGGTCTGGTGGAAATGTGTACAGGACTTCTCTGGTTTGCCATTCTTTTAACCTTGTTGAACTTGGTAATTTAAGTGTGGGCTGTATCTTAAAAATAAATTAGTTTCCTGTTATGAAACAGCATTTTTAGGGTTCTTCCATTCTGCATGAGAAAGCACTGACTCATTATGTCCCCCCCACCTTTTTTTTTTTTTTTTTTTACTTCTCTGCAGTGTTCAGAGCCAATATTGGAGTTGAAACAAACTAGCTGTGTTGGTTACAATTTTGTCTGCCTAATCAAAAAAAGGAACAGGACAGGAAAGTCAGGCAGCTAAAAGTCAGCTGTGATTTAACCCAGATGCTTATTGAGACCATTATTTTCTTCAGAAAGTTGAAGAACAAAATGGAAACCATAGGGTTTGTATCATAATAAGGTGTACATTTTACTACTGCTATCACAGAAGTAAGTATGTGTCAGTCTTGATGCCTCTGAGAAATTTCATGTGATTGCAGTAGTCTCCTTCAAATGCAGGATCATGAGTATATTGGCTCTGTATTGTCACTCTTCCAGGGTTGTATGAGGTGCTTGGATGATCTGTCTGAGCTCTGCATGAAACAGCTAGGCCCCTAGTGACAGAGATACTGGATAGGGAAGAGAGCCAATTCCATCAGCAGGGCTCCTGCCACTAAACCTATCATGGGCTGTAAGTTGAGACTCACTCTTGTCCTGACCTTAGATTTTTTCTTTAATTCCAAAATACACTGAAAATGCAAGAAGCCATTGATTCATTTGGGTGGTTAGGAAGATCATCTTATAAAAACTGGTTTGAACTTTCTTAAAAGGATAGAAAAAAGAGACCAGAATCTAATGAACTCTGAAATTCATATTTTTTTCAACAAATTTTCTAATAAACTGGGCAAGTTATGCTACCACTTCTTTAAATTTTTTTTTAAACAACTGGTCAATATTGGAACTCTTTAGTTGCTATGCAATCTGAGTATTTTGGAGTACATACACTTCATGGTATATACACTTCATTTCACTGTGTTAGAAGGCAGCACCTCCTACTCTGAGAGAGATGAAGGCCAAAGCTGTATCTCTTGTTAACCTTCCTGTTTCCATGCTGCCCTGTAGGATGGCACAATGTTGCATGACTTTAAATCTCTGGACTACAGCAGTTCCTCTCTGTTATCTCAGGAACATTGTTTTATGTTTTGGATCTTGGCTATGGAAAGATTTTTGACATAGGACTTGTATGGTCATAAAGAATGACTACTGCTGATATAAAGTCCCATAAAACTCTGATTTGTTTCTAACCCGTGCAATGACTTCTACAAGGAGTCCTAAAAATATCCTAAAGGACATTAGGATTTTCCTTAGCCTTAGGAAAACTTTATACCTTGTCAAAGTGACATTCTAGAAGCAGTGGATTTTATGAGAGCTCACCTGTTCCTCATCCATATAGTCGCCCCAAAGGAATTCTGCCAGCTAGCATAGCCAAAAGCAGGGTCTGCACTCAACACACAGCCAACAGCTATGACCCAAAATGGAAATGAAGGCCATTTCTTATATAACTTTATCTGCAAAAAATAAATACTCAGGGATAGGGAGAGCTTTTTTTTTTTTTTTTTTGACAGCCAAACTTCTTGACAGATCCACTGTGAAAGATGAAAAAACCTTCCATGCTTCCAAAAACTACAAGAGTAATCGAACAATTTGGGCTCACTGAGGTGTGGAGGGCACAGCTAGGGAGTGCTGGCACAATTCTTCAGGGCTTGACAGCTCCTCAGGAAGACTCTATTTTTCAGTAAGCTGCTCATTAATCAGGATTCTCTGTAACACTTGGGGTAGCCCCAGAACCTTATTCGATTTTTTTTCTCTGTTGGAGGTTAGACAGTCTAGCAAAATACAACCCTAGTGCACACACCCAGCCACTCCTGACACTGGGTTGTGTTTTATGGGTTATGAGGCCCATCCTGAGTGCTATATGCAGTTTAACCAAATATTTGAGGTTGGTGAGCCATCAAGAGACAATAAAATATTATGGACTGTTTACTTAGACAAAATAATAGCTAAAAAATGGTCCATAAAAGTAGTTCTGTTCCAGAGAGAGTCAGTGGGAAGAGGGAGATGAGGCACCTTCATAAGGTGGCTCATTGCCTTCTCAAGTTCAGCATTAAGGTGCTTGTCAGAAACCTGTGTCCACAGACAAGGACTGACCAGTAGATTCCTCTGTCAAACACCATCTCCTGGGTGCCTCCCAGGAGCAGGTGACCTCAGCCCTACACTCCTGGAGCAGCCCCAGCTCCCTCTGGAGCCTCCTGGGCCCTGGGCAATACTGAACTGTCTATAATTTTTTACCCTCCCTTTAGACTGCTGCACTGAAAAGACTGGAGAGTGTATATGTGTGTATATATATATATAACAAATCAAAAAACAACCAAACAAAAATACCACCAAAACAAAAAACAAAGACATAAAAAAAAACAAACCTAAACCCCCCCAAAGTCCAGGCTCAGTAACTTGCTGATGGCAGTCTCTGTGTTGACTGTATTTATATCCAATGACTTCTCAAGCACTGTGCATCAGCAGTCCCTCCTGAAGGTACTAATCCTCCAGAC
>JANHGL010021217.1:0-11344 GCA_024611195.1 Ceyx melanurus
TTTAGTTCCTTTTTCGAATCACTAAGTCTCTCTCCCTTATTCCTTTTCTCTGCCCTTTGGGAAGGGAGGGGGGTTAAAAGAGAGCGGTCTGTTATCGGTCTGGGGGTTGCCCTGACCCCAAACCGCGACAGCATCCCATAATCTAATTGCAGCCCTGTGCAATTCCAAAATGTTATTCTGCATCCCATCATTTGTGGCCAACTGCCCTTGGGCCCCTGTGCTCCTCTGGGCTTGTGGAAGTGCACCGTCAGTGGGCTGATATCTCTCGTTCCCATGCTGGGGAGCAGCAGGGGTGGGGTGGTATTTGATCTCCCCCATCCACTGTTATTTCTCTGTTCTCCTGCAGGGGCATGCAGCCAAGCTCCTTGACGAATAACTCAACAGGTTCCCCCTCAAACACACTGTGGACATTACAGTTCAGGTTCTCTACCTCCTCTGAAATCAAACACCTGCAACTTTTTTTCTCCCTCGGGTTTCTCTTCAGACTTGGTGACCTTTTACAAAGTGAAGAAACTGGTGCCTGGTCCTGCAAAAGACACATCACCGTGACATGGTAACCATGACAAAGCTCTACAGTATCTGGCAGAGAAAAGTGAAGAGGCCTCCCATTAACAGCACAGGACTAGCAAGACCTTGCAAGGAAAACAGGAAAATTGTCTAGTAGGGGTGACTCACACCTCTGGTCACTTCCTGGTTTGTCTGCAAATTTGCAAGTTTGTCTGGATGCCACCAGCTCTCCAGAGCACCTTCATGCCTGCATTACCATCAGGGCAGGGCAGACTTTTTTTGAGAAAGCTTCTGTGTGAGGCTGTTGGTTACAGTGCCTGAGCTCTGCAGCACTTCCTCACCTTTGTCCAGAAGGGACATCCCACCTGATCTCCTGGGCATTCCCAGTTCTTCTTCTATGCCTTTCCACCTAACTGTTGACTAACTTTTCTTCTTCACACTCCAGGTCTTCTCCAGCACTGCTAGAGGTTAGATGGGCCATGTATGGTGTCACTCCACCCAGTGTGTCTGTACCATGGGGCAAAAACATGGCTGCAGGAGAAGAGCCAAGCTCTTGATGGAAAAGTTTTGTCACATTCCTGGTTAAGAGTTGCAAGGGCTTTGGAAGAATGTGAATAACTACTGGAAGATTTGGGCAGTAGCATTACCTCATTTTGATACAAAACTTGCTGGTCCTTCAGTGTGTTTAGGGTCATGGTTTTCTCACTTAGGTCTTGGTGTAAACCTTTCTCCTTTGCAAGCGTTCTGGGTGCACTACTTCTCTTTAGTCTGAAAAAAAATACCAACCATTAACTAGTCACATAATGCTTAGAAATTTCCTGGCATTGAGAGTGAATCTTGCCATTTCAAAGATGCTGTTGCTACCTGGACAAGTTTCTAAGGCAGGGATATAAAAACACCAACAGGAAACAAAAGGTAAACTGCAGGGTGACCGTAGCGAAGCCATGTCATTTGTAAAAAAATGAAAATTATTCTTACTTGCTCCATTTTCTGAAGATTTGTGACATGATGCAATATATCAATATTAATGACAGCACAGTTGTTAACCCCCCCACAATGATTCTGAACTTCTGAACACCTGCAAAAAGAAACGAGTAAGCTCACACAGAACATAGAGGAATGTCAATACGTGTCCTCTTCCAGAGGTTGGGACTAAAGTGAAACGTTTATCAATTGGTGCTCATTTATTCTTTGAAGAGAAAGAAATAATGTAACACTGTGGCAGGTGAAAAATAATTTTCTTTTTCAATAAATACCTATACTGTCTCACATTTCCCAGGTACTGGGGGAACCAAAACCCAGCATTTTTGCTCCCGATAATTTTGTGTTTCTCTTTGTGTATGAATAAGTTTCATTATGAGGAAAGTCTCCCATCCTTTGAAACATACCCTTATATTCTCCAGCATTCAACTGCTAGGGGCCTGCTCTTGCTGGTACCCTTCATCTGTGAAGGCTACTGGAGAGCTGATTGCATCTGCTCTCTCCCCAAATCAGTAGTTATGTAGAAATATAAACATATAGAGATACATACTTATGTAAACACAAATCAACATATTTATTAGATATATGTATGCACACACAGGTACTACAGGAAGAAGTTAGTAAATGGTTTCAAATAATGAAATCTTTATCTAGCATGAGGTCTAAACTTCTGGAAAAAATATCTAGTGAGACCTATGTAAGTACAAGCTGCAGTCCCACAATTGCACATCCTTTCCTAAGCACTCCCCACTATATACTTCACATTTCCATACAAACACATCCTACCTTCCCTTCCTTTTTCTGGGTAAACTGCTTTTATTTTCCTTCCTTGTGGGTGGTCAAGGATGCAGGTCAAGCCATGGACCTTGGTGGCAAAGAAGGTACGTCTGATTGCCACTGTTACTGTTCCATTTGCATTTAGAACATGATGTGTTTCAGAGGACTCTTCCAGGTCATTGTCACCCACCAAGGTGATTTTAGGGGCAGGCTTTCCTGTTGCTGAACAAACCACGGTGAGGAGCCCCTCAGTGATCAGGTGAGAATCATATTCCACTGTTAGCTCAGAAATTGCTGAGGATGAAAAAAGATGGTAATTTTCACACTCTGTGGCAAATTTGCAGTCAAAGCTGGATGGGTCACCTCTCCATATAGAGTTTCCTGTTATAAAGCATCTCCTAGTTTTTTTATCTTCACCTCCTCAGAGGAAGGTGTAGCAATTCTGGAAACTATCTACCAAGGAGATGCTGCTTCATGGAAAGTCTCCGTATAGTGGAGATAATGCCGTACTTACCTTCTGACTACATCAGACCTGTGCCAAGTACCAGAGTGTGAGAAAGTGTTAGCAGAAAACTTACTTTGAATGTTGAGACATATATCTTTGCTGAAAGAACCATGGGGGAACACGTTAAAAATGCATCTGTAATTGGACTCATCCTCAAATGTGAGATTTTGGAGTGTGACAGTTGAAGCCTTCATGGTTGCTATAGTGAAATATGCCTTCTTCTGAAATGGCCCCATAAGCCACAATCCATGTTTTGGGCTGTAGGTGACTATGTTCTGGAAGGAAGATCCATTTCTCTTCTGCCAGGTAACTTGTAAAACATCCATTGAGAGTGAGAAGTTGCAATAGAAATTTGCCTCTCCACCGAGGGCTGCTGTAATGACTGTATCAGATTTCACAGCTTCCTTCAAACCTTGGAACAGAGCAAACCCAGAAATCAGAGCAAGAGGAAAAGCAATTAGCTCAGGAAATGATATAGTGCAATGAAACATCCAGTCAAAGTGTTCACATCTTACAGAACACTGGAGTAACTCCACCATGAGGCTGTGTGGGACATAATCATGGGGATACCTCAGACACTTCAGTCTCGGGTGGCTGCCATTTCATTAATCTATGCTGTCCATTTCCCATGGAGAGGAGGAAGGTGGCACAGGAACAGAGGGCAGGCAGGCTCCTAAGCAAGCACAGCAGACTCAAACTTCAGGCTCTTCTGCCTGCTTCTTCTCAGTGCTTTACTCTTGGCTCACCTTTGTTCCCGGGAGCTCAGAAGTATCTTCTATACACCTGACACGCAACAACTACTCAGGAAAAACATCTCTGGTTCCTGAGAGCATCCCCTATCTGCTCTCACTGGCACCTGTAGGGATGCAGTGGGAGGCAGAGGCACCTCACAGCTGGGAGGCTGCAAATGGCTGCAAGGTGACACCCCTCTACCCCAGCCTCTCCCAGTGGAAGTATGCGCTGCCCAACACATGCATTAGAAATGCACACTTGCTCGATCTCTTGTGCTGACAAGCTTTCCTTTCCTTAAAAGAAAGGAAATATACAAGCTGAATATACACCAAAGGCAAAATTGCCCTGTGATCTGATCTCTCTGACCTGCAATTCCCAGTTTTGTCACTGACCACATTATTAGGTACTATTTCACTTACCAATTAGTATTTTTCAGTCTGAATGGCATCTGGGTCTCTCTGCTTGCCAAGAGAGGCTGGTGCTGTTCTGGAATTAACTTTGTGCAGGGAAAGGGCATTCCACTCACCCATTGCTGTCTCCTCCAGCTGGCAGCCTCCACAGAGCATCAACAGATAGCTTTCAGCCCAGAAAAGCAGGAGAAAACACATAATGCAGCAGAGCATTTCCTGGGAATGCTCACCTCCTTTCCTCACATCCCTCAGAAGGTGGCTGGCATGCCCAGGGGGATCGTTGTCGATTTTGCGCCTTTTTTCAAATCACTCCTACTGGTCAATCAGCAGAGCTATGGTGGCAGTATGTCTCCTCCTTCGGTTAATCATTAATCACCACCACCTCTGCAAGTTACTAGCATAAATTTGTCTCATGCTGACTGCGCTGGTTGCCAGAGCTGGAAATATACAGCACCCCCGTTTTTATTTCCCCAGCGGCAATGCTTGGTGTTGATTCTAGTTAGACCCATGCTGCTAAGGTGCACAGTGAGTACCATCAGAAGGACTTCCACCTTGCAGGGTGTGAGATCTTCCTGGTAAGCACAGGTGGTGGCTGCAGGGAGAGAAGAAACAAGGGACCACAGGCCCTGACAGCTCTCAATATCTTTCTGTCAGGAAACAGAGGGTGGGCAAGGAGGTACTGCCTGGGGATTGCTGTCTCTGCAGCTTGCTCAGCACCACACTCAGCACTGATCCCATACTCTTTGAGGAGGTCACTTTCCTCCCCTGGAACTGTCACAGAGAATTCACAGGCAAGAACAGCAGTGATTTTCCACCAAGAGGGCATTGTGAAGACACCTTCAGCTGCCACCACTTTGCCCCAAACCCCAAGCAAACCAAAACCACAAACGGCTACAGAAGGATTCTCTACGGAGAGCAGAGGTGGCTAAAGTCTTCTCTGCTCCAATGTTTGCATCACATGTAATTCCAGAAAGATAAAACCAGGGGTCAGAAGAGAGGTTTTGTGCCTAAGGGTTTTGCTGTAAAAGCACACGGCACAGCTCCTGGCCACATGGTAATCCAGGGGTGAGATTAGACATCATGTGAAATTTCTCATATTTACAGAAGAATACCCACCACATTCCACATATTTATGTTTGGGGAGTTTATCTGGGTTTTCAGTGAGAAAGGGAGAATACTATCTTACAGGGAAATATGAGAAAATACTCAATGTACATGGCAGCTCTATTTGGACATGAGCTTGATGCTCCAAACAAATAGCCAGCTTTCACTAGGCAGCATAGTTATCACTGCAATGTGATAATGTGCAGGTCTAGAGAAGGAACACAAAGTTGATCGGGGGGGCTGGAGCACCTCTCCTACAAGGACAGGCTGAAGGAGCTGGGATTGTTCAGCCTGGAGAAGTGAAGGCTCCAGGGAGACCTTCTAGCCACCTTCCAGTACCTGAAGGAAGCTTATAAAAAGACTGGAGAGGGCCTGTTTACAAAGGCCTGGAGTGAAAAGACAAGGGACAACGGTTTTAAATTAGAAAGGAGTGGATTTAGATTAGAAATAAGGAATAAATTCTTTCCCACGAAAGAGGTGGACTCTGGAACAGGTTGCCCATGGAGGTGGCTGAGGCCCCATCCCTAAAGACATTCAAGGTGGGGCTTGACAAGGCTCTGAGCAACCTGCTCTAGTTGCAGATGTCCCTGCTCTCAGCAGGGGGACTAGATGAGCTCTAGAGGTCCCTTTCAACCCAGACATTTCTATTATTAAGGTGGATCTTACATCCAAGATACAATAGACAGAGCAGATCTCCTCTCTTATCAATGCCCAGAGCCTGGCTGGCAATTGGAAAGCAGACCTAGGTGCAGGCACCAGCAGAGGGTCATAAGCATAATGAGTTTTGTGGGAGTATTTCTTCAGTTTCTTTCCTATGTGAGAGTGGAAGTTGGTGCAATCATCTCAGATGTTACCCACATCTCCTTTTCTAGAAACTCTTCATTATCCAGGCAACATAATGGGCTCAGCTATATTTATTACAGCAACAAACAACCCTCTGAATCTCACTGCTTTTTCACACAAGCAAGGATCCCTGCTAGCCAACTGCATGCTTTGGGGCAAATTATGCCCCACCTGCTCACATATAAAATAACAACATGCTAAAATCATAAGTGTTCTTCTAACGGGTCAGATTTTTGAAACAGAATCTGTTCAACTTCTTACACTACTTCCTACATCCCTCCTCCCTGACTTTTACTTTATGTAATTCCTGAACTTTACACAAAGAGAAACTTGCTGATTTTCTCGTCAGACATTTATCAAAGGCCCTGGAAGATGTGTTTGTTTCAAAAGAACTAGAAGAACTACCATGCCAAGCCAGATCTCAATACTTTATAATTTTTTTCAGATAAAGCAGTATTCTTGGACTACAAGTACTGGAGAATCCGACATTAATTAAGTCATATGAATTAAAATCTGCAGAACTGCCCTAGGATTAAATAGAAAAGATTACTTTCTGGGGCCACAGTCTTTTTCAGACTTTAGTTTTGACATTTCCACTGATGACAAAGAAGAGAATTAGTAGGGAAGAGAAAAAGTCCATCAACAGTTTTGTAACACTGCATTTCTTCCCTTTTTTGTTGGTTCATGTTCATTGTTCTCAGTTCTGCTAGAGACCAAGGGACACCCTGACCAAGGGATCACAGCCTACGACCAGGAAAGTGTGAGGAGGAAAGGAAATATTGGCTCACTCCTGGCTGCAAGTCCAGGCACATCAGCTGCTGAGCTAAGAAGGGCAAAAGCTGTGCAGACACTCAGAGAATGATTATCATCAAAAAGGTTCCCTTCCTTTGTTTACTCTTGGTAGCATATTTACTTCAATTAGGAACTTATGAGGATTTTATAATTTTCATCAGAAACTGACTGGGGAGCATGAAGTGAAATACCCAGTGCCACCTCCCTCCCACAGTATCAGTTCCCAGCCCTCCCCTTCCATGGCTGCATTATCCCATAGCCAGTCTCATATCATACACCTGACAGCACCAAACAAGGGGCAAAAAGAGACTGTCTATCATTAATTAACTCTGCAGACTTTGCAAAACAAGATGCTCATGTGCTTAAGTGGTATGCTTTCTAAGCACTCCTCAAATTCCTATTTGCCAAGCTCTTGGCTCATCTTTTCTGTAACTTTGTTGTCACAATGGCAGAACTGTCACACAGCCAATCATTCTGCTAATGCCCTGCAGAAGTGAGAGGCCACAGAGTGGTATAGATGCCAGATAACATTCTCAACATTCTCATTGCAAAGCTAATCTAGTTAGAAGTGTTTCCCTGGAAATGGCCAAGTCTTAAAAAACTGTTTTCTAACAAACTGCCAACTTAAAAGCTTTCCTAGGGTAATAATTTTTCCAATTGGCTCCACTTAGAGACCTTTCCCCTGCTCTCACGCTCTGCACATACCCCTTTGACCTGGTTTCTTCTTTCTTCCCTGACTCTTGCTTCCATCTCAGACCCATTACAGCCCATGATGGAGAAAGTCAAGGGATACCCAGAAGAGGGAGGTGATCCAAGCAGGAGGACAGCATCTTCAGATATGTGATGAGATGGAATAACATCAGGGAGAGGAAACAACTTCCAAAAGACCAGGAGAGGCAAACTATGTGGCTGGGAACAGCAAAGCAAAGGACAAACTCCTTATTGTTTTTGGCAGAGGTATTACACTGGCTAAGAGTAGAACGATTGTCTATGTAGCACATTTCCCCATTTGTGTGTGGGTTCTGGTATTTAGAGGAAAAACCTGTAGCAAACAAAGATATTTGTTTTTACTCAGCTGATAGACATCTAAAAAAACCACCCACAATCTCACTTCTGAAAATAGTTACAGCCTGCAGAGATGGAAGACACAAGGCAATTTGGTTTATTTAAGCCTATAATGTAACCTTGGGTGTTTATGAGGAGATACTGGATATTCTGTAACTTCTTTGAAGGATAATATAGAAAATGTTCTGATAAAAAAAAATAATCTAGTTTTTAGTCTAAATATGTAGGGTGTTTTTTCTGCAAGGTTTTCATTGCATCTTAGTCTTTCTTGTACAGTTTCAAGTGCTCTTTTCCTAGACAAGCTACCTTTTCTTCCCTTTTCCTTAAGGTTGTTAAGGACCACAACTTCTCAACAAGTTTGAGAAATCAAATCTCTGTTTGCATTGTGTCTTGGCCTTAGACTGAAGATTCCTTCAGGCTTCCCAGAAATTCCAGGTGTCTTTTTTCAGAGCTAAGCACACTACAACAGAGTCCATCCACAAACAGCCTGGACAGGAGTTCAGTGCTCTTTTCATATACAGCTTTATATAAGCAAAGATGAAAGCAAGAGGGATATGAGAAGGCCCTTTGTGTGGCTTCCAAAATCTGAGCAATTTCTGATATACTAAGAATGAAACCAAAAATGCTTGGTTTTTATCTGCCTGGTTTGATAGTCTCATTTATGAAAGAGAAAAATGTGCTCAATTAGCACAATTATCTTATTTCAGTTGATTTACAAGGGCTCAATGCTGAAAACTGAATTAAAAACAATAGGTTGTATTTTCTTCCATGTTCGAGTTCATAGAAAATTTACTGATGTGGTATTTAGTAGATGAGTCATTCCCCCAGGGTCACACAACAGAAATTACCAATGAGGTGTTCATTCTTCTTTGACTAAAACAAAAGTTCCTTTTCATTGTGTGGATTTAGTCCAATTCCTCTGCCAGCAGTGGTTTCAATAAAAGATAATTCTTATTTCAGCCAGTGACTTGTAAAATATCTAAGAGCAATATTTCAGCTACACTTCATACCTTCAGCCAGAGTAACTGGGGTAACTCCTATACACCTTGCTGATATTTTAGAACTGGGAACCCAATACCCAGGCAGAGAAGAACACCACTACAATACACCTCTGAAACAGTCTGCCATGCCAAAACAGGAACATTTTATACAGCCCAAGAACACTTTAATATAAAATACAGTTTAAAAGTTTTAAGGTCCCACATGAGTCAAAACCTTAACCCAAGCTGGCTAATGTCAACCAAAGGATCTCAGAGTGAAGAGGTACAGGCTAAATAATTCCATTTGCTTTGCAAAGAGAAACATGTTACCCAGAGCCAATTTTAGCCAAGTAAGAGGCCATCAGGAGGGTAACATTATCACCTGGCCTCTTTCCCTATGTTAGGAAAAAGTTACTATGCCCTGCATCAACACTGCTCTTGCCCTGGGCTGAACAAGCTGCAGTGACAGGAGGTGGCTGAAGGCAGGGTTGGGTCAGATAAAAAAAATGCCCAGCCATGAGACTGGCAAAAAAATAGGCTTTTTGTGATTTTCATTTTTTTGATGGTGGCAATAGTAACTCAACATGCCTGTAAACTGAAAATATTCTTTGCTTCCATTTACTTAAAAAGTTAACCTGCTTCATATTACTCATATTGGAGCAGCAAATATAGAGCAGTATATTCCACTTGAATTTTTAACTAGTTTTCTTTTTCCTTCTCAAGACCTATACAAAATTTGCAACATCTCATAGCCTAGGTAGTATTTATTAAAATATTAAATATCTGTATTAAACCCATCTGAAACATAGCCTCCAAGAATTGCTGCCAAATTCACAGAGGTAACAGGGCAGACAAGAAAACCACAAAGAAACCTCACCACCACCATTAAGATGTTATACACCCACAGTAAAAACTTCTGATCCCCTTCATCATGCATTTGTTTGTTCCCTGAAAGGTGGTTTTTATCTAATTCATACTTTTTTCCCCCCACCTAATAGTTAATTATACAGAGTCTCTGTGATTACATTCCTTCCATTGCTACATGAAGCAAAACCACACAGCACTAGCATATAGCAACTTACAGCACTGCATTTTAGTAACCATATTAGTGTAACACAAAGGTAAGTACATACATTGGTTTTAAGTGTTCTGCCCTTGGATGTCATTTGCTGTTCTCATTCTGATCTTGTGAAAGACAAATACATAGATAAACTCTTACTTTCTTTACAGTATTTTGCTTGTAATATATCACATCCTTCTCTTTCAGTTGGTCTCTAGACCTATTAGGCTCTTAAACAGAAGTCTATGAAAGCTTTCACAACTCAACATTCAGCTACATGGTAAGAGAAATTACAATCCCACACATATCAGATACTTTCATGACTGCAAATCCTCACTCTGGGGTGACCAGTTTGTAGAAAATACTAATAGGTAATCTCTGAAATCTTCATATGTGTATAAAGGTTTCCTACTATCTTTGTGCCTTTCTTGCCTCTGAAAATTATTTTCATTACACTCCCTCTTTCTGCAAGAGACAAATTTCTCTTTAAAAAAAAAAAATCATTAAACACTCGGGGAAACCTTTTAAAACTTAAAAACACACTTCCAAAACCCTCCCTGAAGCACAAGTGCAGACCCTGCTGAGTGATGAGAGTAGATGCTGTGCAGCCTGTTCAGGAGGAGAGCTGAGGCTAAGCCCTGCCCAAACCATGCTCTACACAAACCACTGACCTAGGGAAAAACCCGCTTCTCCCCTGACCACTTCATTCACAGAGAAGGAAGAAATAAGGCTGCAATAGAAGGAAGTGTTGGACAAAATACAGCTATCTCTTTTGATAATTATGGAGCTCAGAAGAAAATATCCTGACTGGGATGATTACAGCCAGTTCCCCTTTCCCTGCACTCACCAGCAGTTCTATTACTGTTAAGGAGTCTAAAAAGGCATTTTATGACAAGGACTCAATTTATTAATTCTCAACTCACCCACTCACTTTCATTTTGGGTTACTTAGCTTTTTTTTTTTTGACTACAAGTCAGCCTGATTCATCCAGAGTGCACTTTTGAAATGGATGAGTAAGGAAAAAACAACATGTATTTGCTCTGGGAAGCCAAAAGGAGAGGGGAATAAACAGGATGAACTAGAGATCTGTGTGAGATCTCAGGACCATGATCTTATTGCAATCACTGAGACATGGTGGGACAGCTCTCCTGACTGGAACACTGTCATGGATGGCTATGTCCTTTTCAGGAAGGATAGGTTGGCAAGACGAGGTGGTGGAGTTGCTGCCTATGTGAGAGAGCAATTAGAATGTACAGAGCTCTGCCTGAGGGACAGTGAGGAGCAGGTTGAAAGCTTGTGGGTAAAGATCAAAGGTGAGACTAGTATGGCAGATATTGTAGTAAGTGCTTATTATAGGCCAGCTGATCAGGATAAGGAAGTTGATGAGGCCTTCTACAAGCAGCTGGGGGTAGCTTCAAAATGACAGGCTCTGGTTGTCATGGGGGACTTTAATTACCCTGACATTTGCTGGGAAAATTGTACATCCAGGCACAGTCAATCCAGTAGCTTCTTCCAGTGCATTGATGATAACTTCCTAATGCAGATGTTGGAAGAGCCAACAAGGAGAGGAGTGATGCTGGACCTTGTA
>JANHGL010021221.1:0-13552 GCA_024611195.1 Ceyx melanurus
AGGGGACGGGCCGGCGGGCCGGCGGTTCCGGGCACGTCGGTGGGCGCTTCTCGTTGCTCACGGTGAGACCCCCCCCTCCCCGCCGCCGCCTCCTGCGCGCCCCATGGCCGCTCCCCAGGACCCGCTGCCCCCAGGTGAGGTCTCCGGCGCGGGGAGCAGGGCGGGGATGGAGGCGGGTGGGGATGGAGGCGGCGGCTGCTGCGCCCGGGCTTCCCCCGCGGGTGCGGGGCTGGCGGGGGGTGCGGGTCGGTGTCCCGTATCCCTCCCCGGGCGGGGGTGACCGGCGGTTGTGGCTCACGGGAGCCAGGTGAGGAGCCTGGCCCCGGCCGAGATTAAGAGAGTTTGTTAGGTGCTCCCTTCCCCCTCCGCAAGCGCTAATTAAGCATGTTAATAATTTATCATGTGCTCTGCAACTTGTCTTGTCAAGCCTGCTCCAGGGTCGAGCGTGTAACTTGTGCTTGCTAAGAGAATGAATAAAGCCGTTCTCTGCAAGCCGGGCTGCGGGTGTTTAGGAAGCCCGCACGCTGTAGCTTTAATGGCCGATGGTGAAAATTACTTCTGAGTACCTCGTCTCCGATCTGCCAACATCATTTTTCCCTTCCTACCTGGCTCGAAAAGTGAGTTTTGCATAGTTAACAGTAAAGAAAAATGCACAAGTGCTGGAGGAATCAGATTTTCCAGACAACGGAATATTCAAATATAATTAGCTGCATTTCCTCCTTTTATTCCAATCTGAAATGAGTGTGCCTCTGGTCAAAGCACCATTGTTGATTGCAGGGGGTTGGACTGGGTGATCTTCTAGGTCCCTTCCAACCCCTCACATTCTGTGATTCTGTGAAACTAGTCCTACTGGCCAGGCTCAGGCAGAAGAGCCTGAAACCAGCATGCAGGGGTTGGGCAGCAGAAAGGAGCCTTGGGAGCAATGGTTAAACCTGACTGATGTCTGAGTCAATTTGCACACGCTGTGATTTACATCCATCTGAGTCAACTCCCGTGGTTCTTGGCAGAAGTGTGGGGAAGTAAATGTAGGCTGGTGGCTGCCAGCTGTCAGCAGGGACTAGGGTGACACTGATTTTTTTTGAGGGATCCCAGATGTTGTTACCAAGCTGTCTGTCAGAGTAACTGAAATCAGACAGTCTGCACTGAACAGTTAGTCAGATGATACCTGTGTTTCCTGTTGGCCTTTCAACATGCAAAACTGGATGGTTTATATTTGAGAGAAATGGAGAACTTTCCTCCTTGCTGTTTTGTGCACCTGCATCCAGCTGATGACATGAAGTGCAGAACACTGTGGAAGATATGTATGGGAAAGAGAGAGGTATCATGGCATTTTAATTGCCTTTATATATATATATATATGTATATATATACAGTTTTTCCACTAACCCTGACACATGCATCACCTTTTAACTTGGTGCTTTATTGTCTTGAGTACATTTGTGGGAGTAAGTCTCAAAATAAACAGTTTTGCTCAAGTTGAGTTGGTTAGAATACTGTCTGTGTAACTTCTGTGCTATTTTGGGTCTCATTGTTTCTAATATGTATTTTTAAAATTAATTTCTGGGACTGAGTTCTATAATTGAGAGAAGGTAATAATGAAATATTGATTCCAGACATCTTTACTGGTTGTGGCTGAAAAAGTTTAATATGTGCTTGTGCTAGGTATAATGACTTAGAGAATGAGTGCCAAAAATGGAGTGAATAACCTACTAGATAATTTTAAATGCTTTTCAGCTTTTGAAAATGTGATACCAATAATAAATTCCTTGAGGAGGTGCTAGGAGGATGTGAAATTACAGGAGTGGTTTTGTGAATCCTGACCCCTCAATGAAATTTGTTTCAGATTCTCTGTGCACTTTTGGTCAGTATCCCACTATTATTTGTCAGTTTAGCCATTGATGCAGAGGGGTTGACATTTAAGGATTCCCCTGCAAGTACTTGGAAGATTAATTTTTGTATCCTTTTGATGTTAATATAATTAGAGGTTATGTTTCTATTGTATACAAATAGTAAATGTTTATCTCAAATATGGTTTTAATTAGGATTTGTACTATAGCCTGCTGTTTATTATAGTATTATTTTTGTTGTAGTGGGTATGTTTGCTGTTTGAATTATTGCTCTGAGGAAAAAATGCAATGCTGTCACTAGAACAAAACTTGCCTTTTAGCAGACTTGGTGGATTTTACACTTTATTGAAGAATTGCTTTATGATTGTTATTTTTTTAACTAAGAATAATACAGAATTTTCATTGAACTTATTTTTTCGTCAGCTTATAATTGGATTTTTCATCTATGTGCTAGTAGCTCTGACATTTCAGTTTGTCACATTTTCCTGTGCAAATGTAAATAATAATAATAATAGTAATAATAATAATAATGCATGTCATGGCTGCATAGTTGTGCTTCATCTTGGTCTGACAAAGAAGCAAAAATGCTTTTCTAGACAGGAATTATTTTGAGGGTTGTGGAGTGATAAAGCTTTCTTATTTCCAGCAGATCATGCAGCAAAAGAGCCAGTGGAGGATACAGACCCAAGCACTCTCTCCTTGACAATGGTATGTGTTTCTGGTCTAGCACAGCTCAAATCATAACAGCTCTCCACACTGAGGCAATGCAGAAGGGAGGGAAAACACTGAAGAATGTTAATTCCAACTGTGCATATAAATAGCAGCTTGTTTATCCAAACAAATTCTGATTTACTAACCCTGTGCAATTCAAGGGTGAATAAAACTCCCAATAGGTAGGTCAGCTGAGGCTGTGACAGTACCATCTTGTCATTAAACAATCAGGAAAGGTTGGTGCTGACATGCCTCTGTCTGGATGGGTTGGAAGGAGAAGAAAACCCACCTAAGGCTTCAAATTTCAGTTGCACCAGGTTATTCCTTCCTGTACCTGTTTTGTCTGATGAGTTAATGTTACAGAAAAGCAAGACCAAACAGCAGCGTGGGTGAACCTGGGGAGAGGCCAAGCAGCACACTCTTGTGCTTCAGAGGAAAGTAATTTCTGACAAGTTTTTGTGTCTTAGGATATTAACCAAGCCAATCTAATGATGGGACAGGAATATAGCAGGTAAAAGCAACATGAAATGATGCTGTGAAGTCTTTTCAAAGTTTTGTCTTTTTAATGTTGCTGTGGATTGTGTATTTAGGAAACATGACAGTGTAGCCCAGAGAAGACTGTTGTCTAGTTTCTGCTTATGTAAATAAACTGGAATGCACTGGTGGTTTTTATGGATGGGAAGTGATCAAGCTCTTGCTTTGCCTTGCTGTTTTCTTGCCATTTAGAAGCTTTGCATCAGGGAGTCAACAGGAAACTGAAAACTTCACTTGTATTTTAAATGCTGAGTCTTCACTGGGATCTGCTGTTCCAGTCTGTGTCCATGCATTTCTGTTAGCAGGTTTTAACAAAAAATATAGACTTTGTGATTATTTTTGTGGAATGACTAAATTAGATGCTGTGTTTTGCTAAGGGGAGCTTTTTTTAAAAGGTGAGGGAAAGTTGCTATGTCTAAGATGGATGAAAATTTGTTTATTTCCTTCCCCTCCTTATATTAAGATGTCTTTAATCTTTTTGCTGGGTGAGAAACTTTAGAGCAGAACGGAATATTTTTATTTTTATTTTTTTTTCTTTCAGTACAATAACATTTTAGCTTGTATCTGCTAAAAGAGCTTTTGAAGTCATCTCTGTTCCCCCTGTTATGCATTACCTTTCCTAGATTATCTTGCTACTTAAGTGCAAACTGTCTTTCCTAATATCTGGGTTTTTTTTAATTTAAAAGTAATACCTTTAAAAATACTGCAGCAAAGCATCAGTCTGCATTACTTTTGTGTGTGTAATCAGTAGTGTTAGTAACATCTGTTCCCACCTGAGATGTGTTACTTCTTTGATGCTGTTTCTTCAGCACAGTTGCACTCAAAATAGCAAACATCTGTGTCTCTTGCCTTTTTGTGATAGACTGAAAAATATCCCATCCAAGACACAGGATTACCTAAAGGTAAGTCCTGTGAATTCTGTCTCTTCAGCTGTCATAAATCTGTGTTATGGGCAAAAAATATGGCTGTCATCCAACAATTTATCTGTAGAATTCTTTTCCATGTCCCATTTTTTATTTCACATGTGAACTTAGGTCCTCCTCAAAATTAACCAGATAAATTGTAAAATAATTAATATAATAATTTGTATACTAGACACCTACACTTTCCCTTTGATGGTCTCACAATTAAATTAGTATTTGAGTGGAAGACTAGTGTTTCACAGTCTTTGTTTTAGATGAGGAATACCTAACAGATCAAGTTACACTGGAAATTGCATCTGTGAACATCAAGACCCTTACATCAGATTCTGGCCTAATCCAACAGGTAAGAAAAATGATACCTGCATGGAAACTTAAGCTACCATCTTTCCAGTGAAAGCTGCTCAATTGCTATTGGATTTACTTTGGGTGGAGCAGAAAACTTGGAGAAGATCAATGAATGAGCTTTTTACAAGACAAAAGAATTCAAAGGAGTTCCTTATGCCAGAGCCCAGATGAATTTAATCAGAAGCAGGCATGGGTTTGTCATGCTTTTCACAGATGAAGGAGGTCATCAGCAAGAAGGGAGCATTTATAGCCAGCTTACAATTCCTGTAAAGATATTTCAGTGTATTAGGGTGTTAATGGTTCTGCAGAGCTGGAAAACTGCTTGGGCATAGGTTTCTGGCTTTGATTAGATCTGTAGAGGTTGATTTGATTTCACTTGTGGGCAAAAAATATTCTTACTTCATGGGCAGTAATGCTGCATTGTCTTACTGCAGTTACATCACCAGAAAATGATCCTGACTAAACCTGAGTGCATCTGACTTGATAAAAGAGGTTAATAAGTGATTAGTAAAAAGAGGAATTTGAGAACAGATATATGACACAGATAAGCATTCCTGCTTTTCTTTGTACTTTTTGCAGTACTCACTGCTCATGTTATTTTTTTGTTATCACAAGAATATAATGAGATTTCTTAAAGGCATTTAGGTGTCAGCTTTCAGAATATAGTTTGAACTTTGCTCCACAGGAATCAGTAGTAATATTCTGCTTTTTTAAGGAATTTGTGGAAATGGAGACAATAATAAAATTATAAAAGTAAAATATAAAGAAACTTGCTGTGATAATTTAGTAAGAATGACACAATACCAAAAAATCAGCAGTGCTTTATTGCAGCTATGGAAAGGGAAAATCCCCCTCTGCTTTACTCTTTAAATCCTTTAAAAGAAAGCTATTTCACCTGGGTCCACACCTGCATAGTTAAAGTGAGGACAGCTGCAGTTTCCCTGCAGCCCTAGGATCAAGGTGCAGTCCTTCCAGGTTTTAGCTATTGCTCTCTAAATAGTAGAATTGAAATGGTAAAATGTCTCTCACAGTCTCGAGCTTCTAAATAATTTAATTATGTTTAATTAGCAGGAAAAAAAATCCACTGAGGGATTGCTCACTTCAAACAAGAGGAGGGTTAGTCGTGAGCCAGCAGAACTGTCCAAGTCCACCTGTTGTCTAGAACACCTTCCTGTGTATGGCATGGAAAAAAAAGGGGAAAAAAAAAAGCTGCTCTGCTTTCCTAGAACAGTGAAACAGTCCTTTCCTGCTGCATGGCACAGGCAACATTCTTGAGTTTTTTCATTGCAAAGCATTAAAAAAAATCCATTTAAATCAAACCATATGAATTGTTCAACAGCTGTTGAGGGTTTAAGAACATATTATTCAAAGGATGGAACCCCATAGCCTATCATTAATAAAGATTACATTGTTTGGTGGTTACAACCGACAGGGTAGGTTTGTGAGTGAAAGCATGAAAATGCTGCCTGGAAAGGCTGCAAATTGTCAGTACTCTCTCAACCAGAGATATCAGCAGTCTGACTTTACAAGTAGCTCGGGGTTCTTCTAAATCATCTCCTGCCACTTGTAAATTAGCCAAATAGTTACTCTGCTGTTCAAATACATTGTTTTGTTTTGATTTATGTATATTTTCTGCTTTGTAGCCAGAAGACAAAGACACACACAACCATCCTGATGAATCACTTTCAGGTAATACATCAGCTTCACTGTTCTACAGAGTTTTTTTCCTACATTTTCTTTGAAGGCACTGCATTTAAAACTGCTGTTTGTCATAACCAAGAACTGCTTGGGTAGTCAATGCTTGAGGAGCTCTCCCTTCATTGCCAGTGTCACAGTTGGGCATCCTTTGCTCATCAGTATCTTAACACAGGGCATCTTAAAGCAAGATTCTTTATAGTCTGCACATGGTATAGCACAAGGAGCTGGTTGGTTTAGTTTTGTTTACTTTTATCTGTGCTCTGTGTTTTCTTTATTTCTTCTTCCCCACTTCTGTTGTAGGATAAAACTTATTCTGGCATCCTTGCAAAGCAAAATAAGATTAAATTCAGATAGGGTGGTCTCCTGCCCTTTGTGTTCAGCTAGAGCTTTGATTTAATGATATTCATTTTGCCTTGTTTGTATAACTAAATCTTAGTGTAAGTGAAGCAAGCAAAATTTTGTCTCACTTCAGGGAAAGTTCAAGGTACACGAGAAGAGAACAGTTAATATTTCTGCAGAGAATGGCTGCAAGGTCTTTGGAATACCTGTGAGTGAAGATGTCACCAGAACATGTTTCCCCTTAACAGGGAATATAAACATAGAAGTTATTAAGTATGAAGTTATGTGTCTGCAGCAATGTTGTTGTTGCACGTCCTAACTTGTTGAAAACTTCAGAAGTTGTCTTTGGCCTGCTAAAAAAGCAAGCTGATGAGGTTACCAAAAGAACAATAGCCTGTTCTTCCCTTAAAAACAAAGTGCATGCAGAATATTCAGCTCACAATTTGATGGTCTTTCTGCAGTTTTCACACAAACTGACAATAATTAAATAAATGAAAAAAAAAACACAACAAAAACCAAACCAGACAGCAATTATGGCAAATGAAAAATAACATCAACCCAAACAAACAGCAAACCACCACCAACAAAAAAATCCACATTAGCAGATGCTGCTGTCTGGATGAGTAGGTGGCACTGAGTACCAGATTTGCCAGAGAGATAGGTCAGGTCTCTTAGATCAGCACTGGTCTGTAAATTGTATGTCACTGTTTTCTGTTGCTTTTTAAATCAATCTTTTGATGAATAGAGGCTTTAATGTTGTAGTGTTCCTTTTTCAGAGTCTTATCCCACATGGGACCACTTGCTCCTCTGTTTCAAGCCATGCAGTGAGGCTGGAGAGCAGAAGCTTTAGAAAGTGCCTCTAGGCCACAGCCAGTGTCTGCTACCCTTTGGAGGTACAAAGGGTAATTAATATAGAATATATCCTGATAGCAGCAGTGCTCCCAAAGCTGGGGAGATAGTGACTGCTGTGTGTGGGAGACCTCTAAATGGCAATTGATGGTATTCAATGCAGATTTTAGAACATAACACCACCTCCTTCCAGCAGTGTATTTTTATTTTTTCTCATACATGGAGGAGTATGCACTTTGTTCCTTCCCATAATGCACATTTAAAATAGGCTTGCTTGGTAGAACAGGGACAGTTTTTGTTGTAAGAACCCTTACAAAGCAAAGGAACATTTCCACTTGTGTTCAAGTCCTCAACTGTCAGAAGGGATGCTCCCAGGACAGGTATGTCACATTGTTTGGAAGGCAGCAAGGGGGGGTTATATCCCAGATCACACACTTACTGTTGTCTTGTTGTGGAGAGAAGCCTTAGCAAGTTTATTCCATTAGTACTTCATAAGGAAAGTCATTTACATGTCACCACCCTGACTTTCAGCAGTGACAGGAAGATAACACTCATCAATCCTTTGTGCTTTTCAGTCTTTGTTCCAAGGGAAAGCACAGCAAAAGATCCTGATTTTTCCCCCATGTTGTGTGTTTCACTGCAGATCTCAAGAAAACCTGCAAGGAAAATGGCACCTGCTCCTTGTGCTTATTCCGTGCCCCCACCATCAGTGACATGCTCAATGATGAGGACTTGTTGTACACTGTGAGGCTAAAGCTGGATCCCTGCCACCCAACAGTGAAAAACTGGAGAAATTTAGCAAGCAAGTGGGGGATGACTTATGATGAATTGTGTTTCCTTGAACAGAAGCCCCAGAGTCCCACCTTGGAGTTCTTGCTACGGAACAGCGACCGGACTGTGGAGCAGCTGATTGAGCTCTGTAAATTTTACAAGAGAATTGATGTTGTGAAGGTGTTGCTGAAATGGGTGGAGGAGGAATGGCCCAAGAGAGGGAACAGAACTTACCAGAACGACTTCTAGATCCAAGAAAGTTGTTAGTCTGTGTGTGTTAAATGCTGGGACTAGCTGCCACTAGTACATGGGAACTTGCAAGAAAGAGCGAGGTTTGTATGCTGTGTGAGCTTTATGTACTGGACACACATATATTTGTTCTGTGCCCTCAGGGTTGCAAAGAGAACCTTCCAGAAATGGCTGGAATCATGCAGTTTGTGTTCTTGAGTCTACAGATGCCTTCATTTGCTTGCTGCTGTTCGTAGGCTTCCTAAGCTGAAGTGGAATGAGAAAGCCAGACCACTGGTGTCCCTGCAGCAGTGGTGAACCATGTCAGTTGTGTGGTGGTGTTATCAGGAAAGCCACAATTAGAAGGCAAGTCCCTTGGCCTTTGTGGCAGCCCTTCCACAGTTTCATATCTTCTACCTAGTAGAAAATGAGGGGTTGTTTTTTTTCCTCCTATCTAATTTTTTAAGCTGTTTATGGCACAGGAACACCTCAGTGTTCCAAGCAGCAGTTTGGATTTGCAAATGACAATTAATTCAGCCTTTCAACATGACATTCAAGGAAATTAATCTTTAAATCACGTTTATAAACAAGAATATACGTTCAACAAAATAATTATTTGCACAATTCTACATCATAGGGCATGTATTTGCTGTAGAAGAAATCTTGCAATTCAGAGAGATTTTCCAGTCTGTAACCACTAGGGACAAAAAAAAAAAAAAAGTGTTTTACACTAAAAGTTTATTTTCCAAAGTTTTGAAGACAATACACACTCAACTCCAGTGCCCCTCACTGTGCAGTGGGAGGTGACAGCTACTGCCTCACCCACAGAACATCCTCAGCATTGAGTGCAAGTTCCTTTTTCATAGGCTGTGGTTTTCTTTACAGTCCTGTGGCTTGACCTGTTTTCTGTCCCACGCCAAATACTGTGCACTTGCAAGAAACACAAGTGTATGTCTTGAATAAAGCCACTCTAATGGGAGATAAATTCATCTACAGTCCAGGTGGGTGGTTATTAAAGCACTTATGGGGGTTTAGACTGATGTCTCTCAAAGAATTTGGATACTCTGAATTATACTGTTTACATTTTAATTATTTTAGAAATTGGTCTTTTTTTTTTTCCCTACCAATCTTCTATGCTCTAATGCTTTGAAAGAACACCTGAAAAATCAGTTATGTAATATATCAAAAGTACTTACAGCTATAATGCCACACAGGGAAATGTTGTGACTTACTTCTAGTTGTTACCCTAACTAAAAGCATCTCAGAGCATACTAACATGTACATAGGTGTATATAAAAAAACAGTGCTGAGTGGTATGTCAAGATGTGGGGCAAAACTAGAATGGGGCTGATGCACTGTTTACTTTTCTCAAGTAGAAATGACTTAAGAATTAGTAGTTGAGGGAAGTCTAATGCTGTATACTGATTTTCTTACTGTAAGAGAATTAAAAGGGACCTCTAGTAATACTATATATAGTATAGCTACTGAGTGAGTGATACAGTTACACAGGAGCTAGAACTAAAGACTAATGTTTTCAATGTCACTGGTTCTGGGGTGACATAAATTAGCTTTATTTTAGTGACTTCAAGAAGCTGAACATCTAGTTTACAGGTGAAAAGACTGACATAAATCTACCCTAAATTTGAGGGTTTAATTTTTTTTTTTAAAACTTATGGGAGATGGAATTTTTTAATATCTTCTTATTTTTTTAACCACTCTTCAGAAGAGCTGCTACTCTTTAGAAGAGTTTTCTAGACATATTTTCAAGAGGAATTTGTACTGCTGTATTGTTGGGGCTGCAGCCAGATGTTTCATGTTCCTCTTCAGGAGCAGGAGCTTCCCTGTAGATGTCTGTCAACTCTAACTTTTGCAAATAATCTTCTCTCTGTAGTGAGGAGCTCTACAAGCAGCTTTGAGGACTCTGTGGCTGGGCTCTCTGCTATTTTCAGTTCCTCCAGAGACATCCACTCTGTGCAGACAACTCATGCTGGCATCTCACCCAACATAATCCTCATACATTGGGCCAACTGTGTGCATGATTTAGGATCATGTATCTGTGTATTAAGCTGTTCTTCTGAGTGATGAGTGGTGGTATGCATGCTAACAGCTTTTTTTTCCCCATTACATACCACAGACAGATGTGTGTGGTATTATGCTCTGCTTTGCTATGTCCAATCCAGCAAGGAGCTGGAGCCATCACCAGAGACTCACAGTGGGAAAATGAAATGCTACAGCAGCATTTCTGAATCAAGATGTTCAAATGAGATCTACTTCTTTTCCAGTTTTCTGGCTAAAAGTTGAAACATTCGGAAGAAATAGATTTTTCTTGTGGAAACCTTCTGATCTCTTGAAGCTCTTGAAAAGTCAGTGTCAGCTGCAAGGATTCATGTCTGATGGAAATAAAGCTGCTTCTGAGAGTACATAGGTGGATTCTGTGTAAGTTCATCACTAAAGGTAGAGAATGTTAGCCTTAAACTTCAGCACACACTGGATTACTCATTATATACTTGAATTTTTTTTTCCCTCTTTATATGGCATGAATTGAGATGTATACACTTTTTTTTTTTAGTTTTATATCTGTTTACAAGATATTGGGTCTGAATGTTCAGTTTATTCTTATATCTTTTGATGTATGCTATATTTAGAAGAAATATAGATTGTCAGTGTTTGAATTTGTTGTCTTTGTTTTTATTACATCTAGGAAAACAGCTGTTTTACTTCTCACCAGTCACCTTGGAACCATTGAACTATCAAGTAGTTGTGCTGTGTAAAAAAAATCTTATAAATAAGTTTCATGGCATCTTAAAGCACCTATTTTGCAACAGATACTGCTGTTCAAGAAAGGAAAAATGAGTTAATTCTGATAAAATTTGGAACAAAGACATTTATCTATAAACTTGCAGTGGAGTAGCTAACTTTAGAGAGGTATGAAAGCTATGCGGGGTGAACTCTTCCTAACTTAATAACCACTCTGATAATGAAGGTTAGAGAATCACTGAAGAGGCTCTGCTAGACTGTCAGCTTTGTTCCATCTGGTTTTCTCCTGTTCCATATGAGACCTGCTCTCCCTTCAGGGATTTCCAGCTCTTTGGTTGCCATCTCAGTACCTGCAGGGGATAATCAGTGTGATATCCAAACCACTATATAATAAAAATTTAATAGAGTATTTAATATCCTCTATTCCTTCTCTTTAACAGTGCTCCAGGACCCCTTAGTTCTGATGTTAGATTGACTGTGGGGCACCATCAGCAAAATGGTGATCATGTCCAGTTGCCTTGCTCACTGCATGCATGTCCTTTTGATCTGGAGAGGAATCCTAGATGGGTTTGGGACTGTGCTAAAGGAAAGAGTAGTCACCATGGCTCTAGGCATTTGTACAGAAACTGGAAACTATATTTCTTCTGAATCACTCCTGAATGATGGAGAGCTGCAGCTCAGTCTGGCCAATGCTTCATGCAAGACACTGCATATTTGTCACTCTCTCAGACTGGCTGCCTCCCACAGCTCCAAGTCAAGCTGTTAGCAAGTGGAAAAAAAGAATTAAAGTCTGCTTTGTGGTGGTTTGTCAGTGGTAACCGAATGATAGCATTACAAATGGTAACACCATCCACGTGTAGCCAAACATAGATGGAAAATATTGGTCAGAAATGTTTAAACAAGGTCAAAGGGAGTGCATGGCATTTATCATTTAAAGAGCAGCCTAGCTCTGTAATTCTTGCAGCATCTTCTATCCTGGATTTCTCCAGGCTTTGTTTACTGGGCTTGAAAGTACCAAAATGAGGATGAAAATTGCAGAACAGATGAAAAGTAAGTAGCTTCTGTCAGAAATAATTGGTGAGATGTAATGTTTATGGTGTTAACTACCTCTTTCCTCTGATCTATATGCAGAAATGGTTTCCTTAACTGAAAATTGTATTTACAGCTGCATCTTTCAGCTTGGAGAAAATTCCAGAAGCAAGGCCAAGTTGTTTAGTAAATGTGATAATAAATGTGTCCTGTGTACAGCATGAGATAGGTATGCAACTTTATAAATCCCTGTGAAAGTGTCTTTTTAAATCAGGAATTTGCTTCAAAATTTCCAAATATTTAGTGTGGAGGTGCTTTTTGTCTCCAAAAACAACCACATTTTCATGACATTAAACACAATTACACAATGAAAAAGATGTGTAACAGGAAGAGTGAGGATAAGAATAATGGGCATCCAAATCCTTATGCTAGCAATAATACCTTGAGTCTAAATGCAGCATTTTTTTTCATGTTTGTGCCCAATATAAGCTTCATTCACAATCCCATAAGCAGTTTATTCATTTTTTTTCCCCTAATTTGCTTTTTGTACCTTCTTTTTCTGAAGCTGTGGAGCTGATGAACTCAAAGGCTGTTTCCACCAGAAAACACCTACCATCTCGTGGTGAGAGGGGACACTGCAGCCCTCACTTGGTGTGATTTAGCACTTTTGTGCATTCAGGCTTTCTTAACAGTTTTTTATGTTTCTTATCAGGCACTGGTAGCCTCTTTTGCCTCACTGCAAAGCCAGGTCAGCTCTGGGTGAGGACAAACATCAGCCATATAAGGAGTATACACAGTGGGGAGAAGCTTCAAACTAGAATGCCTGGAAAATTCATGAAAAATAAGTTTCTCAGACCTTTATTCTCTTGGCAGTGGAATTTTGTAAGTAGGTTTTGTAAGGGGCTTTTTTTGGTAATTTTCATTTAGTAGGAAGCTAGCTTTTTGTTGTTGCTTGGTTTTGGGTTTTTTTGGGGTGGATGGAGTTTGTTGATTTTGTTTTTGTGCTGGTTAATAGAAAATTGGATATTATCTATCTAAGATGCTGGGATGGTCTTTGTGACAGGATCAGCTGAATACCATCCTACATTTGTTACAGCTGCAAGGCAAAGAAACACTGTAATGCCTGTAACTGAGTGGGATATAGGGATTTAATTCTGTGATCCTTTTCTACTCCAACCTTTGTGTCCATCTTTTCCCCACCCAGCATGTGCACAGGGGAAGCTTTCAGTAATGCTTCTGTGATTTGGAGCAGCACCTTGTCCCATCTTACAAGCTGTAAAACTCCTAGGCACTTCAGTTGTCCTGTCTGCTTACTGGACCAAAACCCAAACCCCTGGGGGAGAATGGGAAGATGAAAGCACAGGCTTGTGACAGTGGGTGTGAGATTGAAGGTGAGTGTGAAATTTCTAGTGTTTCAGAAACTCCCCAGTCCCAAAACCACAAATCACAGAATCACAGATGTCAGGGGTTGGAAGGGAGCTAGAAGATCATCTAGTCCAACCCCCCTGCCAGAGCAGGGGC
>JANHGL010021222.1:5226-48342 GCA_024611195.1 Ceyx melanurus
CAAGTCTCTCAGGAATAGATCCAGGCAGGTCTTAAGTGTCTCCAGAGATGGAGACTCCACAACCCCCCTGGGCAGCCAGTGTTGCTTTCCTGTAGCATTTGGTGTACACAGCTTTGGAGGAAATTATCTTTCACAGGGTAAAGTGGTTGTATGAATCTTGACTGGCTTGATTTTTTTTCCCCTCAGTGTGTAGCAATGAGAATTTGCTCTTCAGGAGTCTGGTCTCTTCTCAGCATACTGCCTTGCGGGGAAGATTCCCATGTGCTGCCACTTACCAACATTTTCTTAGTTAGTCTCCCTTGTGCCCTGAGAGGTTTTCCAATTTACCTTTTTGATTGAAATTGGTCTGACAGAACATATCTGCATGCTGTAGTGGCCAGGAGATATAGGAGACTTGAGACATAAAGCAAAAGGCCCAGATGTCAGGGAGAATTCACTGGAGCAGTGAAGTCTGGGGAGCAGATTCTGCAAAGCTGGCATATTCGGTCTGTGGCACCACATGTCAGATGCAAAGTACCAGGAGACCTTCTTGATGTGCCCTGGGTAAATGACCATGAAAGACGAGAGGATGATACCCAGATATGTGTAATAGGAAGGTGGGAGCCCTTCTTAAAGAGGAGACCTGCATCTGCTACATGAGATTGCAGCTTTCCTGTGCTACCATTCAGCCTTTGTACAGCTCATTGCTCATCTCTAAACACCTCTGGTGTTGTAACGATAGGCTGAGTAAAAGCTGTGTGAGAGCTCCTCGCTTAGAGAGATGAATTTGTTTGTTCAGAGGAGAACTGGTTTAAACCAGCTAATCCATTTCTCAGATATTGTTGGGAGAAACAAATACACTTTCTATAAGCTGCATTGTTCTAATTCAGATGCTACTTCTAAGGTTTTTCCAGCCATGGCAGCTATTTTCCCTCTAGGACTTAGCTATATATCAACTTGTTGGGATAAAACAATTCAGAATCCTCTCAATGCTTTGGCTCAGCATTTTGTGAGGCTGTTCCTGTTTGGGCCTCACCCAAGCATGTCCTTTTCTTTAAGCCACAGGAGTATACTCCTGGAAACATAGTGTTAGACTTTCCCAGTGCTTCTCATTTTGCTATTCTGAAGAAACCACTTTGGTTTTGAACCCCAGATTTCTGTTGTTCTTGTTTTCTGGCTTTAGATCATAGGTTAAACTACCTGTATCAAAGATCTCCAAACTGCAATGCAGCTGGTGATATGCAGAGTGCATTGAGGCAGGCTGGCTGGAGGGAGAGGTTGTCCTAGCTCTGCTTCTGTTTGTATGGGGATGTAAAGCAGGTTTCTCTCTAGCATACACTGTGAGTACTTCTGTTGTGTGCTTACCTTCAGTCAGCAGGTCAGAGATGGCAATCTTGGCACTGCAGCTATTGCCAAGCTTTCTCTCTTGGTCAGCACAGGACCAGCACGTGTCCCAGGGACATGGGAACTGAGCCAAAGCAGAGAAGGGGCCATGGATCCTGGAGCGCAGGGTGGTGGAAAGGACTGGGATCAGAGTTAATGGAGAATGCATTAGGGAGAGGAGAAGATGATGCCTGATGGTACCTGCTTGTATAGGTTGGGTTGAAACAGAAAAGCCAGTGGGGAAGATTAGGAATAGAAGAGCTAAGAGGATGGGAAGGTCTGTATATATATTCTAGCAAAAGAGAGCTGCTGCTGACGTCTGAGCAAAGTAGATTTGGGAAGGCATGTGCTATATGTGGTAACATTGGCATCAGGAGACATGGGGCAATCAAGGGGATAGGTGGAGGGAGTTAGAAAACTACTGTCAGCTCTCATCTTTTAAGGCAGGGCTCACATGATAGGAAAGAAGGGAATGCCCTGTCCCTGCCAAGTTCTGCCCAGCTGTGGGGAGAAAGATGCCATGGACCAGAACTCACTAGGGGAACTGGGAAAGCACTAAGTAGACAAAAAATAAAAATAATTCATGTTCTCATGATAACTCTCAGCCTCTTCACAAGAACCTGAGGCACAGAGAGGTGAAAACAGCTGTCCACATCTGCAAGGGAGCATAGGATATCAGATCTGACATAGGACCTGTGCCAGGGCAGCAGAGGCTCTTTTTCCCCAGCCGCTTTCCCAGAGAGAGCTGTGATGCCAAGGTACTGTGCCTGTGCCTTGGCTTTTCTCCCATGATTTTTGGGCCATAAACTGTGTCAAGCAGGCAGGCATCTATGAGGGTGACATGTTATTCCTCACCTACTCCCTGCACCCTGGCACTAGAGCAGAGCTTTTTTCTCTTGCCCCACTGGAGAACTGTGGGCAGCACACAGAATAGTGATGCTGCTTTTGAGGAAGGGGCTTGTGCAGGGGAGACCTTGAGTCACTCCTGGTATGAATAGAAGCCCTGGAAAGAAACTGAGAACTGGGGAGGGGGGCACTGGTGATATTAATTAGGTGTGACAATTCTGACCCCAAGCTTTAAAACGGCACTTACCCACATTCACTCCTATAGGGAAACTGTATGTGAATTAAATGGTTGAAGTGCTCAAGCTTCTCTATATCCCAGCAGGTCTTCCTTCTGCTAGTTCTGTGCTGGGACGCTACTGGGAGGCTGAGGGTTCAGTTTTTAGGAAGGGCGTAGGAGCTTTTTGGAGCTTTTAGAGGGGGAAACTACCATTCAGTTACTCTTTTGTGCTTTTCACTTAGGCCAATCTCTGAGAAATAACCTGTTCTTTTATTTTTGAAGTCAGGAAATGGTGTTTTCTCAATAAGCAGAGATCACATTTCCAACATTCACCCTTCTCACTCTATTTCACGTCTTACAGTTCCTGATTTCCATTGCTCTTTGCCTCTATATTGCAAACACAAATAACCATGTGTGTTCACATGTTCCTTCTTTATCTCAGCTCTTGCTTCTGATTCAAATTTAATTGGCCTCCAGGACTTGAGGTAAAAAAGTTGATTTTCTTTTATGAACCAAGTGATGAACCTGCAAAACCGTTGTTGGTCTCAGGAATTGACAGACATGCTTAAATTTCCTAGTTGCATGCAGACCTGTTGCATTTTGTTTGATTTTTGAGTCCTTGTTTCTAGGGTCATGTGTGGTCACAGGAAACCATGGAAATCTTTCATTACTGTTGACTATGAGGAAGCTGACTTCTGAGACCATTTGCTTGTTTGCCAAGCTGCAAGGGAATGAGTGAGTTGTAGAAGAGACTGAAAATGACTGTATTTTTGTTGAAGAAGCATCTGGGATGAATCCCTGTGGGCTATAAGAAAGTATGGCAAAGAAAGGCTGTTCCAAGCTACCCTTTGTATGTTCTTGGTCTGATGTGGGCTGTTCTCACATCTGATGCAACGAATGCTCTAAACCTCATCCGTTGCAAATATGCTGCAACTCTGGGCCCAACTCAACCAAGCATTTGATGGGAAGAATTGGTTGGAGTGCCACAACTAATAAGGGGTTCCTGACAATGTCTGTGATTTGAGGTCAAGAGTAAAATAACTGGTAGTGGCATTTGGACTGAACAGGGCTGTTACCAAGTGCTGGTTGCAAAAGAGGTATTTTACTGTCCTAATCATAAGCTGGAATACAGTAGCTATTAACAACTTAATGCAATATAGATAGGCTTAATAGTACTAGGTCTGCTGGGGTTTTCTGAGCAGTTTCTAGTTCATGCATAATGCAGGCCTTTTAGCCAACATGCTGGTATGCTGTAAAAAGGGGAAGGGAACAGCCCTCCATCTCAGGTGGTTTGCTGGAAGGAGCATAATGGGTATAAAAGAATGAGAAGATGGTGGCACTTGGCTTGGTCAGAGGAAAACAGATAAACACTCAGAAAGGTTTTTTTTGTGTTTTGGGGATTTTTATCTTCCCCTTTGGCTGCTTCTAATGGGGCCTTGCAAAAGTCTGAGTTTATGCATGGAAACATGCAGGTTTTCATCCTGATCAGCTTTCTGGGAAGCAACTCACACATATAAATGAAAAGATGCAAATGAAACTTGCTACATATTTTAAAAAGCAGAGGAAAGACAGTTGGGTTTTGTGGTGGGTTATGGTTTGAGTTTTGGTTTCATTTTTATTTATTTGGGTTTTTTTTTAATTATTTGGATAAGCCTATGTGCTCAGATCCCCAAACCCAAAATGCTGGGAGTCCAGCTTCCTGATCATTGTGAGAAAGCAAAAGCTCCTTAAATCTTTCTAACCATTTTGTGGTGTTTGTTTAGACAGGAGAGTTAGTTATATGTCCAGCTTAGTCTCTCTCACTGGTGGAGCTGATGTGAGTTTACCTTTATGGATTAAAAATTTGGATTATTTGTACACTTCCAGTGTAGCATCTGCTCACATACTGAAGTAACAGAGAATTCAATGTATGCCTCAGTAAGTGGTTCCAGAGTTTTTTTACTCTCATGGTCCAGTTGTCGTGACTTAATCTAAGCCTGTCTCATTTCAGTTTCCAGCTACAAGCTCTGTTTATGCTTTTGTCTTCTTGCATAAAGAGCTATTTGTTATCAGCAGTCTCTTCCTTGTGTAGTCTCAGACACCAGAACAAGTTATCTCTTAGCCTTTTTTCAGTATGCAATCTGAAAAGAGCATCTTTAGCCATTTACTACCAGGCATGTTTTCCAGCCCTTGATTCATTTTTATAGCTTTCTTCTAGTCTTTCTTCTTCATCACCATTCTGGCAGCACGGTCACCCATATTAAACAGATTTTCAGAGATGATCTCACCCAGGCAGATGCAGAGGTGACACCTATCTCACAGTACATGTAGTAAGCTTTGACTTAAGCATCTAAGTATTTGGACATCTTTGGACTACAGAATGAAGTTGAAAGCTTATGCTTATTGGGTTATATGGACCCAGGTTCCTTTTGATGTGTCCTGTTCTTAACTATTCTCTTTCTAGACCTTTACATTATCCAAGATCAGTTGAATGCCAATAACATAAGCCCATTCCATCAAGCAAACCAAGTTGTCCCATGTGAGGTATCTCTCTAGTATGTTATTCACTGCTGCATATTTTGTGTTGTCTACAGGTGTTATCCTGACATAGGCACTTAAGGATGCTACCTTTGTGTGGGAGGGAAGGATGCAAAGCACAAGCCACATCCCAAAGCTGTGCCAAAGTCTGTACTCGGTCTCCCCAGCTGCAAATGGATGTAAGGTCATTCAGACACCAAATGTGTTACGTATAATGTTTGCTATACAGCCAGAACAGGGGATTTTATCATTTACATGCTTTAACTATGCTAGCTTGTTGGCTGGATCTTTGACCTTGATGAACACTTGAAGAGGTTTATATGGGATCTTACTGGAGAGATCTTCTTAGGAAAGGTTTTCTCTCGCACTAGAGGGATCTCAATAGTGCATGCACCCATTTGAATTTTCTTTCTGAGCTCTTTTCAGGTAATGTGCTTTTAATCTACTTAATGCGGGCTGCATTTGAATAGTATTACATGTTCACTTAATCTGTCATGTGGAAGCAAGCCAGGATCTTTCCAATGCCTGAGGATGTTATGACAAGATAGTTACTTTTCTTGTTGCTTTCTCAAACACAACCCAGTTCGTCTTGCCAAGGACCCGTAAAACTGTTAATCATCACTCATTTTTTAACTTGTAAAGTTACATCCCATATTAATCTTCCATGAGTTTTTTTTCTGGAAACAGTAAGGAATAAGAATGTATACTGCAGGGAGGCTGGACTAGATGACCTTTGGAGGTCCATTCCAGCCGTAGCCATTCTATGATTCTATGATTCTGTTTGTTCTGATGTCTCCTCTATTTACATTGACCTAGTTGGTTTGTGTTTGTACTCCCATAGGCAATACATGTATGAAGAATAATTGTATCTCCTTTGGTGTATGCAGGATGCTATCAAAGGCCAGTTTTCCCCAATCTTTTCCTACTTTCTGTAGCATTTTAAAGATTTTTATGATCTATTGTTAGGCTGTTATTCTGCCATTTTGGGACTGATTAATTAAAATCAGGGTACAAAGCCCTGACTAGAGTCTTAGGACACAGAAAAGCCTCTCTTTCCATCATCTCTGTCTTTTATCACAGATTTAGCCACAGGTATTCCCAGATTTAAGTCCACTAAGGTTCTTTCCAGAGCTGCACACAAAGCTGTATCTTCTTTCTGCCCACCACAGTGGGATGGCTCAGCAAACATTAATGAAACTTGATTAAATTGTCATTTTCACCTGGGGTATTTGATTTTGGGAAGTGTTACCTGTCACAGAGAGGCGGGATGGAGAGAGGCCATGTTGCTGTGGATGCTGATGAACCCCTTTGGGCTGATAATTGCTGGTGTATTGACTCAGGCTGGGATCCACTTTCAGATCCTCCTCTTGAGGAGGAGGAATGTAATGGCCTTACTTTTTGTATCCTAGAAAAGTTGGGAATGTGAACAATGGAAACTTTATGGAAGCAGCTTCAGGCATTTATCTGTTGGATCAAAATCCAGACATGAGGCAGAGAAATGGAGTGTATACTTCCCTAATGTCCTGCATATTGCCTTTGTGGCAGCCTAAATCCTCCTCAGTCCGCATGAAACAGTGTCTGTGTGAGATAGACATGTGCCTACATTACAGGGATGCTGCTCTTCCAAATGCTTCTTATAGTGCTGGCCCAGATTGAGGTCAGACACAGAAGCAGCCTGGAAAAGTGAATGTCAGAGCACATTTATCCAGTGAGCAGGACTGTTAATAAATTTCCCCCTTCTGGTCCAGAAGAGATGGGACAGAGCTGGTAGCCAGATGGGGAGGTCAGGGGAGCAGGCTGCTGTCCTTGAATGATTGCCAGTTCTGTCACTGGCCTCCTTCCTGTGCCCTCTGCTGCAGAGGAGACCCTGAGCCCTGGATAGTGATTTCTGGGAGTTTACAACAACTACAGCTGTCAGAAGTGACAGTGTGCTTCCTAAGGCAGGGAAAAACAAGAGCTGTAGGGCTGCATCTGCTTCAGCAGCAAGACTGGTTATGCTGCTCTTCTCTGGAAACACAGTGGCAATGTGGAGAGAAGACATGAGGTTTCCAGCAGGGGAGCAAGTCCTCCACAGCTCAAGTCTGTGCCCTTCTCTGATACTGGCAGTATCATCCAGACCTGAAGAAACGGGACTGCCAAATCCTCTTCTATATCCATAGGTAGTTAGCAGTTTTGGGAACAAGGTGTAGGTAGCTGATTCTCTGCACCTACAGTCTGTGGAAGGTACATTCATGAAAAGCTCTTACAGTTACTGATACAACAGATAAAGATTTGTTTTTTTTCCCCCCAACAGTTTATTAATAGAGGAGGAGTTGGACACAGGCCCTTGATGAAATTTACACATTCTAAAAGCATGCAGGTAATGGTATGAGGGAGGGGGAAGACAGGACTTGCAGATGTCAGAGATATCAGTGGCTATTCGGCAGATGACTTTTTGGAGCTGGTTCCTATTCTGAAAGACCTTAGTCATTTCATCTGATGGACAGCCTGAAACTATCCTTATTTTTCCATCCTTTGCCCATGATTGATTTGATCTCTCTTGATTCATCTGAAGATGATGATGACAATGATGAAGAGGTTACCATCCAGAGAGTGACAGCAAAAATGCTTACACTAAAAAATGTTCTTGCCTCTCCTTCTCTGTGCTTTATATACTGATCCTGTATTTTTAAATTCCATGCATTTCTTAAGTTCCTGTATACACCACCTACCTTGTTACATTAATTCTTATGGGGAAAAATTGCTTTGATATTTGTTGACCTCAGCCACTTCATCTGTGAAACTGAATGTTTGCCATAAATCTTTTAGTCTGAGCATTCTTCCAGCCTCTTTCTGAATGGTTACATTTTCATTGTCGTCACCTTCCTCAGATGAATCAAGATCAATCTAAGGTGAAGGATGGAAATATGTGGTAATGATGACAGTGGAACTGGATATTAAACAACTGGCAGCAGTACTATAAGGTAGTGGAGAAGTGATGGAGAACTGGGTGTTGTTTTATGCTGAATTCTTCCTCCTTCGTCCAAATTCCCTGCTAGGCCTGAAAGACAGGATGAGAAAAAGCCTGGTTTGTATGGGGAAGCATGTCCTCTTTCTGCTTCATAGATAAGTGGAGCACCACTGTATTAACTCTTCTTGATCTAGCTTTACCCCGTGTGTCCTTTTTGCTTACTAGTATAGACCAAGAATTCAAAGCAAACATATTAAGGAGTACTGGTTAATATTTGATTATCTTAATTGCTTTGTATGGCCTTTCCCTACCATGCTCTTTCTGGCTTGGATCTCTCATCTTTTGAGCTCTGAGCCCACCACTTCATCACTAAAGCTGATTTTTTTTTATCATCATTTATGCTTTTGGCTATGCTTCCTCTTGCTTTGCCTGACTGTTTGGAAGGCAGCTGTGGAGGGATCGTCTAATGCTCCCAGTTTAGCTTTGAAACTGAAAACAGAAGGTGAGGTAATGCTGTAGCCCAGCTCTGAGCAGAAGGCTCAGTCCACCTGCGGTCCTGACAGTCGCTGCATTTCTAAATCAGAAACTTCTCCATTTTGTAAGGATTTCAGTTCTTGGAGACACTTTCTTTTGCAGCCTCCCTCCCCTTAATTTTCAGTTCTTTTGTTAGAAGTGTCTAAACGTATGGAGAGAGTTGAATTGCTCAGGCAACTGGAGATGAAATAGGAGCGTGTTGTTACTGGATTGCTGCTTGTAGTCAGTAGTCCTCTTTTTCTGTTAGATCCTTGGGTTGTGGGTGAGATCCTTCATAGGAAGTGAGGGGGAACTCAGTGCCTTGTAGCTGGCAGTTGCATAGTAGGGACATGATCCTCAGCAGTGGCATTAGTTGGAGTCCAAAGATTTATCACTGTATTTGCTATGGTGAACGTGCAGGCTGACATCTGTTTTCCTTCCCAGGGTGACACACAGCAGTTCATACACAGCAGTCTCCTGTCCAAGAGCAAGACATGTTGTCCAAATTTCATATGTGTGTTATGGCTCAGCTTACTGATGAACTCATTAAACAGGGCATTGAGCATTCTTGGAGAAGTTCATTTAGATGAGTGGCACTGGCCTCTTCTTTGCAGGAGTTGTACAAGTCTTTACTTTAGTCTGCATTCATCCCACCTAGCAGAGATGTGAGGGCTGAGATCACCAGAGGCTTCCTGAGGTAATGCCAGCTAGGGATTCCTACCATCTGAATTGTCCTCTGGAGATGTTCAGCTCATTCAATGCTTTGAAGCGAGCTAGTATTCCTAACCTGGGTGCCTCAGTGAAGAGCCTGAAGTTAGATGGGATGAATTTGGGCTTTAAGGTCCTGCTCCATCTAGCTCCAGGTCTGATGTAAAACCTGGGGTGATGATCAGTCCTTTCTCAGTTGTTCCAAATCCTTCTCAGGAATGTGGAGGGCTTATCCTAGGATGATGAACATCACAGACTGGTTGGTTTTCCTCTATTTTTCTCTTCTTTACACTGTGGATGGAAAGCATTGGGAATGCATTCTGCTGTGGTGGGCCAATCAGCTCTATTTCTTCTTACAAGGTTGTAAACAGTAGCTGTGCATCTCTGCCCCACTATAGGCCCCCGTGCCCTGCTTGTGTCTGCCAAGCATATAAGGAGAGTCAGAGCTGTAGATTCAGGTTCCTCTTTTATTTTCTCCCTTCCCAAACTTTTTGTATGTGATTCCTCTGGCATATAAAACTCTAGGACAACGTTTCTGCCCAGAGAAAACAAAACCTAAATAGGAAATAAAGCTGTTCCTTTGCCACTTGAAAAGTAGAGGAAGGAGAGGAAGGGGAGTTGTAAAGATACATATATATGTACACATGCACACATATAAAACATCAACACTATCTCATCAAGGCCATTGGGAAAGGAGGACTAAGAATTCTCTCCTTCTAGTATTTGTTGAGGTTGGGGGCTACTGGGGATAGGACAGAGTTGATTACTAGGATATCAATAACTAGGATATAAAAACACCAATGAGTAGGACTTGCAGTAGGCTTAAAACTGTAACATGATAATTTGGTTAGATGGTAAGAAAATCTAGTGATAAACCCTGAAGTAAGGGGAAAGATATGGATTCTCTCTTTTGGAAGAAGAATCTAATTTGGTTCTTTTTTTGTGTTTGGTTGTTTGGTTTTTTTTCTTCTTCTTCTTTTTTAGTTTGCACTGGCAAAGAGTTACTTTATTCCCAGAACTACCCAGCTGAGTAGCTCGCATATGAATTATTGAGTAGTAAGATAACTGGTTCTCTGCCAAACATTAATGCATATGGGATGCTTTTGGGGAAAAAGTATCATTGGCTGACTGTTAGTGAATGTTTGGATCTAAACTATTTATATGCTGTGGGGAGCAGCATGTCACTGCCAGCCCAATTTGTTAAACAGAAGCATGTAATAACATATGCATGGGTATGAACTAACATCTTGTTATCTTCTAGAAGACAGAGGCAGAACCTTAGCAGAGAGTTGATGGTCTGGCAATGGTGCACATGGGAAGGCTCCCCTCTTGTGGTTATGTAGATGGGCAGAAAAATCCCAGATCCACCCTAGCCATCATCCTGCTTCACCGTGCTACAACTAGCAAAACTGGCTGTTAGAGACAATATTTTCATGTCATGGAAAAAAATAATAAATAAAAAATAATTGGCTTATGCCACTGGTCTGTCAGTAATTGAAGGTATGAGCTCTGAAATGCCTGCTCTCTTGCCCTTTTTATTTCTTTTGTGCATAACTTTGCTAATTGGGTTGTATGTGGGTGGGGGAAAGACTAGCAGCATGTATTTCACATAAAAATATGTATGTGTCTTCTGTACGTACAATATCTTTTCCCACTTATCTTTTTCAATTAGGGGAGCATATGGCTTTGAAACCGGCCCATAGAGGATAAGCAAGGCATGGGAATGAGGTGGCTTTACACTGTAGGAGAATACTTGTCTTTGTAGTACTTTGTTAACATGAAGTAATTGGACAGTGAGTGTGAGTGAAATTCCAGCATGTCTGGGACAGATCTTTTTGAGAAAGCATATCTGTGAGGCAGAAGGTCTGGAAATTCCCACCCAGAATGAACTTCATTCAAAGAACTCTGTGAAGTGAGCTAGGGGTCTTGTGTATTAATCTGCACAGTTCATCATGCTGAAGAGGAAGTCTTTTAGTAAATCCCTCTTTATTAAAACAAGGTGAAGACTGCTTGAGCTAATTTGCTTGGAAAGTTTAGAGAAGAGGAAAGCAGAAAAGCTGGTAGTGAATACATTTAATTTGTTCTTCTTTTAAAAGCAGTCAACTAGCACAGAACTAAGCCTCGTCTGCTCTGAACCATTCTTCTCTGGTCCCTGCATCCACTGTCTAACAGAAAATGTACTCAAACAAATTTGTTTTGTTTGAAATAACAATAATTACAACTTGGCTTTCAAGCACTTTGCAAAAGATACATGTTTTGTCTCTTTATACATGAAGAGACTGAAGTGCAAAGACAAAAGGCATAGAAGATGAAAGAAAGATTCTGGCTTTTAGCTGAAGTAGGTTGAGCAAGACTTCCCTCTTCTAACTACTCAATTATATTATCTCTCATAAACAAGTAGATGAGACTGGGCTTGTAAATATTAGTTGCACATTTGTTTCAACATGGAAAACTGCTGGTACTTAATGTGCATTCTTGGGGTGTAGGTGCACTTGCAGGGAACAGAATTGTTCAGCTGTGATTTCTCAGCCTTGGGACAATAAAAGAGCTTCCTGCTCACTAAAATAGAGAGCTCTGGTCTCTCCTGGAGCTGAAACCATGGAGTTTTGTACCTGATGTGAAGGCAGGCATGCAGTATCATTGATGCCTGACACATCTTTATTACCCTGGATTATGGAACCAAGGGATGGATAAGGAAGACAAGACCTGCCCTTCATAAATCCATGTTAACTGGGCCTCATTATCTGGCTGTCCTGTATATGTCCCATAATAACACTCATGATGATCTGCTCCAACAGTTTACCTGGCACTGAGGTCAGACTGACAGGTCTGTAGTTCCCTGGGTCCTCCCTCTTATCCTTCTTGTATATTGGTGTGACATTTGCCAATCTCCAGTCAACTGGTACCTCCCCAGTCAGCCAGGACCGTTTGAAAAAGTTTTCCACTGAAACCAAGAAAATAAGAGGTTATTGGGGCACAAAGCAACACTCCTTGACACTTGACATTTTTCTTTTGTGCTCCCCTTGCCTCTTGTCCTTCATCATTGTGAATACCATGCTAGCTTACCAGCCCTTCAGTGCAGAGCATCTGTTACAGCTCACAGCAAGGGACCTGCCTACAGCCTAGCTTTGCTTTAGAGTGCCTGGCACACTGGAATATATTGCCTGTGTTCAGCTAATTTTATTTGTTCCTAACAAGCTAATTCTGGTGCAAAGGCAGGCTGCCCTGCCATGTGTTTTGCAGCAGCTACATCTTAAGGTTGCTGGAAGATTCTCACTCCTTCACCATTGCCTAGAACAGTAATGTGCTGCCCTCGTCACCCCTTTTGTCACCCCTCATGCCAGCAAGCTCTTCCAGAGTTAAGCTGTGTGTTGAGAGAAAACATTAATCATCTATATTTGTTTGCAGTGTTTCTTACCTGGGAATCCCAAAGCCCTGTATATGCAGAGAGGTTTTTTTACTTCCTTCTCTAAGTGTAACTACCTGCTGCTTGCAACGTGGCTGCTGCTTGAAAGAGCACTTCAGGTACATGCACTAGAGCACAGGGAAGATACAGAAAGTTATTTTAGGAGCCTCTGGACAGGGACCCACCTTTGGTACTGGGCTACAAACTGATGTTGATGGCCAGGGTCCCCAAGGAGCACCATGGCAGTTTAGTGAGTCAGTATGCCCAGATAGTACTTGTTTATATCCATCAGGGAGATGCTGTGTCCCTGTGGGTATTAGAGGCACCTGGAAAATCATCATAATTTTCTGCAGCTCCCTAAAGGTGTCTGTGCAGAGTCAGTTGGAGGTGTCTGCTCCAAAACAGTTGCCATCCCAGATGTACTGGAGCTGGGCAGTTCTCAGTGCTGCAGAGTTAGAGTGCTGGCTCATTTAAACAAGCTTTATTTGGTGTTTAAGCCAGGGATGAGACAAGTCTGTGACTGAATCCCTGCCTTGATGGTGGGTCCCTTTTGTGTATAACCTATCTGAAGAGGTGTGGGTTCCCCAGTAGGCATCAGAGGCCAGAACTGATGTCTGGTTTATAATTGCTGTTGACCTTTCTTTGCTTTCATATCCACTTGCAGCCCTCAAGAATAGCAGCCTCTTGGTGTAGTACTGTGTCCATTGCATTAATGGGATGACCTACTTCAAAGCTCTCTGGAAAACCCAGGGGCTCCAGGACTATCTGCAAAACTAATTCTCATTGGGTGTTTCCTAGTGCCAGAGAGAAAATGTCATTTTTACTGTATAGACATTCCCTTTGCAAGGTGATACTGTGGGCCCAGAGTCTGTCCCAGCACAAATCAAGTAAATCCAATCTTCCATCTGAAGAAGATTAAATACCCTCTGCATCCTTGGCAGCATTGCTGTTCCTGTGACCTAAGGAAGCATCTGGAGTGTCCCAGCCCTGCCTCTCTGTGAGACCCAGACACTCCCTCAATGAAAGTGCCCAGGAGGGCACTTTCATTGCAGTTGGTCCTTGCAGAGGGCACTTGGTCAAGTTTCAGACCTTTTATCTTCCTCTGTCCCAGCTCCACACTCAGGCACAGCTCAGTGCAGTGAGGAAGCTGCTCTCCTACCCCTCTCTCTCATCCTCCTGAGAGATTATTTTTAATTATTATACATAAATATATATAATATTTATAATTATTATATAATTATTATTCTTGTATTATTATTATACATCTGGAGCTGATGTGCCTTTTATTTTTTCATCCTTCCTTTCTATTTTCTCTCCCCCTTTTCTCTCTCTATTTTGTTGGTTGGTTGGTTGTTTTTTGGGGGTGTGTGGTGGTTTGATTTTGTTTGGTTAGTTGGTTTGTTTTTTTCCTCCTATATCACCAGCTGGTCTTGATTATAATGTGAGACCCCACCGGGTTCAATTAGGGAGCAGATGTGACCCAAGAAATGGGATAACAGTTAGGGATGAAGATGACACATTCATGGCACTAGGTCTAATCAAACAACTTCTCACATTATTCTCACTGTGAGGTGGGAGACGTGTGAGCCAAAGGCAAGTCAGCACTTGGAGCACCCGCAGAGACGCGTTGCTAGCAGAGCTGCCTGTAATGAGCTGCCCATGCTGCTCAGCACAGCAACATGAGCTCAGTCAAGGGCTGCTTTTAATCCACTTAAGTGCAGCAAAGGGCCTAGAGGCTGAGTTGAGAATGGCTACCTAGAAAACAATCAGCCACTGTCAAACAAGCCAGGTGGAGGAGATACGTGTATGCTGTGTACCCACAGATGCATCTGTGTCCCTGGAAGAGGGGACACTATGCATGCAGACCTATGGGGTGATGCATACACTACCTTCATCTGTGGTGAAGGTGGAGGTGTCACTAGTGTTAGAGCTGTAGGTGGGTCTTTCTGGGATCAGGCTATGGGTGGGGACAGACTGATGCACTGGAGCCTTCCAGCCATGGCCATGCTCAGCTCGGAAGGGATATTGTGTGATACATGGCTCCCAGTGGAGCTGTGTCTGTGACACTGCAGATGCTGTGTGTTGCAGGTTTTTGGGCCTGACTGTACATGGCAGCTCTGTGGATCTCTAGATGAGGCAGATGCTATGTAGGTCTGTGGTGCATAGAAGTTGTCTTGTGGAAAAGCAGGTGCTCTGAACTAAGAGAAGGTGAGTTGTGATTGTGCTGGAGCTTCTATAAATCTGTTGTCTCTCTTTTAGATTCAGGCTAACAGCTGTTTTGTGTCTAAGAAGCTCTTCTCATTTTAGAGGAAGATGATTCTGGTTATTCCCATGCTGTAGTGTTTTAATTAAGAGTTTATTGCAAGTGAAACATGGTCATCAGCTGGTTGTGGAGATTGAAGTCCTCTCCCATTGCATTAAATAAAGGGTAACCCAAGCAACACCAGTCCAGACTTTATCTTTGCTCTGCCTCAATTATGCTCAAATTGTGATTTTCCTGTAAGTTTTTAAAAGTGATAAAAAACAAGACTTAGTAGCCTCCCTTTGCTAAGGAGGTAGCCTCCATCACCATTCTCACTCTATGAGAAGCTGACAGATAGACTCACTTCTCAGTGTTGGGAAATTGTTGCCAGAGATAAAAATAGGGCCCAGAATCCCTCTAGTCAGTCCCTGATGTGTTGTACTGAAGTATCAGGGAGATGTCCTCTTAACACCCCTTCAGATCTGTGCTCTGTGGGATCTGCCAGTACATATCCCTCTGCCTGAACATGGTGTCCCTGAGAACCCTGTTGGACATTGACCAGAACAACATGAATGTAGCTGCTTGGAAGCATGCCTGCCTTCTCAGGGAGTGCAGTTTATGCTGGGTATGAGGGTTATATTTATTCTGATTAGGAGCTGAGGATTGAATCCAAGCTGTGGTGTGCTCAGCTGCTGGAGTTGCTCTTTTCACATGAAAGAGCAGGGTTTGATAGGTCCTCAAAGCAGTCTCACTGTGGGATGGTTACTTGCTAAAGGCCACTGCTATCTAATAAATGTGGGAGGTAGGAAGTGGCCCCAGACGAATAAGAATGGGGTATCAGATGACTGTTGCTGCTTTTGGTTTGCCGAAGCTTGGCTCCCACTAGGAAACAAATATCCTTTTGGAAGTCATAGGAACCTTCCTCCCCAGAAGCACTGAGAGGGTGACTGTGCTGAGCGAGGTGGCTGATCCCTGATGGCAGCCTTGTCTGTTGCTCTGTTCGGTCTCCAGTCCCCCCCACGGTGGAGCCGGCCTTCCAGGACGTGCGCCAGGGCATGGGCCGCAGCGTCACCCTGCGTTGCACTATGCTGAAGGGCAGCCCCATGAAAGTGGCCACCTCCGTTTGGCGTTTCAACGGGACTCTTCTGGCGCAGCCTCTGGCAGAGCAGCAGGACTACTCGGAGCTGAAAGTGGACAGTGTCAGCCGGGAGACCAGTGGTAGCTACGAGTGCAGCATTTCCAACGATGTGGGCGTCTCCACCTGCCTCTTCCAGGTGTCTGGTAAGTCACAGGGGGCACATCGGAGGGAGTTGGTGGATGAGGTCATGAAGGTGGCAAGTTTGCTTCCCATAAACTGGCGCCGGTACAGGCAACCTGTACTGCCTCCTCTGTCCATAGTGCTGTATTCAGAAGCGATGACTTCCCATAAGCTAAGAGGATGATCTGCTTCCATCATTCATGTAGTCCCTTTTAACTTGGGGTAGTTAGTTCCAGCCACTGATACCTTTCAGCAGTGTTTGGCCACTTGCCTGAAAGATAAAGGACTTTCCAGGCTTTCAGTCTTGGACAACCTGTATTGTAAATAAGTATTAACAACGGTAGTGAAAGGCTCTCTACATGCCCAGACAGGCTCCAAACTGTCTAATTTCCTCTTTAAAAACAAACTAAAAGTGTATTATGTATTCTTGCATACCTTCCCTATGTCTCCTGTCTTGTCTGTATCTCACAATACCTGCTAGGACAAATGTGAGCTGGGAATGAGCACTAGTGCTGAGTGGATTTGCTGCTCACAGTTTTCTATGAATCCAGCAGGCACCTTAACAGGACTCTTCTCCTGCAACTGCAAAGAGGGATGGCAGAGTTATAACATCTAAACCCACGCATCTGACCTAGCCTTTCCAGCAGATCATTAAATCTGCTTTTCCCATGACCCTGGAATTGACTTGGGCATCAGTTTCTAGAGAAGCTCTCCAATGAAGTTGCCTTCATAAGCAGTAAATTCAGCCAAAATAGTGTTTTCAGTCCACGGCCAATTTATAATACTTTTCAAGTCAGGACTGCACAAATGAGAATAAATAACATCCAGAGAGGCTTGATCTTGAAGCAGATTTTTCCCAGGGTTTGAAACAGCTCAGGTATGCTATAACTCTGAGATGATCTTGGAATTGAGAAAGCCCAAAGCACTGCTACAGTTTGGGCCCCTTTTCATTACCTTGATCTCACCTCTTGAGATTTCCTGGAATTAGTTTGACAGTTGATTTTGCTTGAGAGCTTTGGCTTTCTATACCCTTTCATTTTGCAACTTTCTGCTTGCATCTCTCATGTCATTAAGTGATAGCAAGCTATATCTTGCCATGAGGTGCCACAGCAAACTGTGGCCCTAGCAAGCTTAGGAATGCTCCCAAGACCTGAATTTCATGCTGGAAGTATTAACAAATATATATTGTCACCTGGTGTGCCATGTGATGTCCCATGAGAAAAGATCCCTTCGGCAGAAACCAGCATTCATCCCCGGAGAGCACTCATCAGGAAAGCAGCAAGCATTTATTTCCCTGCATCCCCTCTCTGTTTCCAAGGCATTGATATCTGATGGTTGCTTTTTAGTCCAGACATCTCTGCCTGTGTCAGTTACAAATCAATTAGACCTTCTGAGCCTGTAGAGCAACCTGAAAAATAATCCAGTGAGCCCAGGCTCAGGACCACTGGAGATTTAATTCTCATGAGCCACAGCCTTCCTGTGTGAGTGAGGGGAACGGCATAGCCTCTTTTTGTTTCTTTCTTCTCCTGGAAAGAAGGACCATTAACCTTCCTATCTGACAGGCAGGCAGTGACTCATTTGTGACTGTGAGGTGTTCAGATGTACTGGAAACAAGAGTACATACATCTGCCCAGGGTGGGATTGGTTTCTTCTGTGGATGGGAGATTAGCTGAGATGTTTTGGAAGGATAGTGAGACATCTAACCCACTCCCCTTGGTCAAGTTATCAGGGTAGCCATTACTGCACTCCCACTAGCCACAAGCACAGAAAGTCCTGAAAAATGGAGTGAATTACTTTCAGCATTTCTTGTCATCAGTAAAGACCAAAGTTTCCAGTTATAGTAAAATTTTCCAGAAAGGAAATTCCATCTTGATGTAATGCATTTCTATTACAAGGCTTTTGGGTTTTGGTTTTGGTTTAGTTTTTTTTCTTTGGTTTCTTCGTGGGTTTTTTTGGTGTGTGTATGGGGTTTTTTTTTAGCTTCTATTTCCATCTTGGAGTCAATTAATAAGGAATTAATATCATGCAAGATGATTATTATCATCAGTTCTGATTTTATTTTGGAATCCATTATGAAGCTTGACTTTCACAGTCAATACAAGTTGAATAAGCAGCAATTAGTCTCCAAAGTGGTTCTGAACTTCTTGCTTGTGCAAAAATTCAAGTCAATAAAAATAATAAGAAAAAAGTACTTGGAAATAAACATCAATATTACCCATCTGAGTTCATAAAAAAATAAACATTGAATCCTTTTGAGCCTAATTAGAACCACACAGAATGTCAGGGTCTACAATTGGAATGTAAAGGTGCAGCATCACCTGGAGAGACAGTGTTTATGCCTGTTCTGTTCTCCAGCGTGCCTTGCTGTCCAGGCATCTTTCTGGTCTGTGCAGGTCCAGATTGGACATGAACCCAGAAAGGAGAGTTTTGGTTCAGATCCAGTTCCTGCCTGGCCCAGGACAGTACCTACAAAAAAATTGAAGTGTACAGGGTGAAATGAAGGTAATTTCAAATAGGACAAAACCAGTTGTGGGTAAGATCTCAAATCACTTCTGGGTCCTGTGCATTAGTCCATCAGCTGCTGGGCTGCATGGCAATAGCAGCCTTCAAAAATAGCCTTCAATTCTTGTTTGGTGGTGGTTCAGCCAGCAGCTGGGGAAATGATGGGAAATCCCTTCTTCTTTGAATTATCCAGTTTCTCTCTGGTACACAGTGTCTCCTGTGTTTCTCTTCCTTCTGCTGCCCTCTGTTTTTAAGGGGAAATATGGGTTTAGAAAAGACATCTCCACCCTCGCAAAAGCTCCTGCTGTTTTTACCCACACTGAGGTCAGCATCATCTTTGATGCTGAGTTGACTGTCATGTAACAAAGAGGCTGGAGCACTGTGTTGCCAAGGCAAGGGAGATGCAGGAGTAAGGTCTCCTTTTTAATGTCATGGTTCATGTGTGATAAATAACACTTTTCCTGTGACCTACTGGCCAAATGATCTTTCCTCAGGATTTGTTAGCAGGAGACTCTGTAAAGCAGGAGATGAAACAGGAGAAATGCCAGTTTAAAGCTGTTACTTCTATCTAAAATACAAAGCAAGAGTGAAAAAATTAGATCTGGTGCCAGCTGGAGAAATGAAGTTGTTCCCACTTTCTTCAGTATCCATCATGCCCCACTGGTGTTGCAGGGCTTCTAACCCTCCCAGTAGTTTAGACTGTGAAAGCTATAGAAATTCACAGAAAATGATGGCATGTCAGTGCACCAGCCTCAATAGTAAAGGTGCCCATCATGTAAAAAGCAAGTGGATAAGCTGGGTGAGTGAAGCTGTTCCACTCTCACCAAATCGCTGTAATTTATGTTCCCCTTGATTGCGCTCTTTTACTTTCCTCCTTTTTTTTTCCCCCCCTCCAGCAAAAGCTTACAGCCCAGAGTTTTATTATGACACTCCCAACCCCACCTTGAGCCAGAAGCAATCCAAGAATTACTCTTACATCTTGCAGTGGACACAGAAGGAGCCTGATGCTGTGGATCCCATTCTCAAGTACCGTCTGGAAGTTCGACAGGTAAGGTCTGCTCTTCTGAAGCCTCAGCATGTGCCCTTAGGAAGAGGACCTCTTAATGTTACCTTAATGTCTCCTTGCCTATTAAGAGCTGAAGGTGATGAAATTGCCAGATCCTGATGGTCCACCAAATGAAAGAGCCAGGCCAAGTGCACATCTCGGCATTCATTTTTATGTAGGGTGTTGGGTATGATCAAGGGTTTTCAAAGCCCTGCTCCTCCCATTGGGCTGTTCATGCTAGTGTTTTGAATAGGATTTTAATGTGAACAAAACCCCATAGTGATTAGTAGATATTGTAGACTTTATAGGCCAAAGACTTGAGCGAGTGGGTTTCCATCCTCCTTGCTTGTATGAAACAAAGGGAATAAGCTGAAGAGCTCTCCAGGCAGAAACTGCAGGAAAAAGTCATTGGCTGTTTGTGTTGTAGAAGGGCTTTCATACTGTCACAGTAATAAAGCCATTTAAACTACATGAACTCTGCAGGGGAAGATAAGTGAGTTTCAAGGTTTCTGAGTCTGAAGAGAAATCATACCAGGGTGGGGGGGACTGAGGGAAATCTAAAGAGATCAGTGGTTGGAGAAGGTTAGGGAAAAATCTGATGCTTTTAAAGAGCACATTAACCTAGCAGGATTTCCAGGTACTTTCATCCACACTCAGCAAAGTGCCTGTGTTCAACATTTTTTTTTAAATGGAGACACTTGAAATTGGTGGTTCTTGCCATTCAGTGGTAGCTTGCAAGCAAATGTATTTTGCAAGGAAAAGTTTGTTTACTGTAGATAGAAAACAAAATAATTAAAAAGATCCAAGTGTCTCCTCTAGTTCTGCACAGTAGGCTCCAGTTTTATGTCTTCATTTGATTGTGAGCTCTCTGGGGTGGGACAGTCTTTGTTTGTTACTCAAACCATGCAGAGCACACTGACAGTGCTTAATAATAATACAGGACACGGGGGAGCCTCTAATAATGAAGGCAGTTTGTCATAGTTCCCCAGCCCTCTTATATAAGTTTTGCTATTATCAGCACTGCAAAGTCAATGAACTAATTTGTGATTTTTATCCTTCCTCAGCAATACTGAGGTTTTTTTCCTTTTGCACAGTGCCTAGAAGTAATCTTGGATCTGTTCCTCTTTGATCTCCTACTGAAAGGGATCAAGAAAAGGGAAAATCACATTTCTGCTTCAAGCTATGACATGAGGAAGCTGAGTACCCATGTAAATTTAACAGTGCCCCTGCCTCCCTGCTTTTGTTCATACCCCATTGTTTACTGCTGTTAATGTTTCTTTTGCGGCACTGCCATATATCTGTGACTAATGGTGTGGTTTAGAGTAGTATTTTAGCATGGTGCTGCTGTAGCCCAGTCTCATGCATGGGCAGGCTCTTAGGTGGCCTCAGGTGCCATTTTGGTGGCTTGAGTCTGAATAAGGCAGGGCAGAAAGAGGAGGAAACAGTGGGAACAAATCTCCCACTTCTGTCAAGTACAATCAGAAAACACTCTGGAAAAGTTTTTCTTGGTATTGCCTCCTCCTGGGCCTCCTTAACAAAGACACTTAGGTTTCATGGTGTCTTCATCTCCATGTTCCATACTGAGCTCTATTCATTTCCTTGCCCCAGAGGATCACATCCCCTCTCATCCCCAACCTGCCACTTCCCAGAGCTGTGTCTGTGCTCCTGTCGTGCCTTCCTGGTGTTTATTCGTGATGTCTCACATGGGTTCCAAGAAGCCTTGTGATACCTCTTGACCTTTCACTCTTTCCCTTGTACCATCATCCTATTTCACATCCCACAAGCTATGCTACTTGTGACTTCTTCTGTGTGCTGGGACACCTGGTCTGAGCTTTATGTCCTGCTGTTCCATCACCGAAACATGGAACATAGTGACATTATCAAATATAACTGAAAAGCTCAAAAGCTTAAAAGCATTGCTGACTGGAGAGCTCTTAATAAGAAAGAGGATTTGTCTGCTTGAATGAGGAGCTGCCATTTGCCTGTGTGCTTTCCTCATTGGATACACTGAGTTCCAGGCACTAGCTGTGGTGGCACAAAAATCCTCCTAGAGAGTTAGAATTGAAGTAGAATATACTCCCCAGATAAAACGGACCTTACACATGGCCAGAGGCAACTGATTAATTGCCAGCATCAAGCTGATGAAAGCTTAGCCAGCCAGTCAGCACACCTCCTTCAGCCCTGGGAGCTCCTCAGACTTAGTGGTCATGGCAGATGCTCTTCAGCATCTTAAGGATGAATGAATGAATAAATTAATGTGAGAGCAGCAGCCTGCAGTCTCAGGGTGGTAAGGAGCTCTCTGGGAGGGATTAACTCTTGCTGAGCAGAAATCCAAAGTCAACTAGCTGGAATTCCCACCAGTTGTAAAAATTGTTTGCTGGTTTTCATTCTTCCCAGTTTGTTTGAAGAGCTCTTGGCATATGTAATGTGAAGGTCCCCAAGTAGTAGGATGCTTTGTAAGACACATGGGTACCCTTGAATTTAATTTACTTGCTGCAGCTGCTGGAAATGGGACTGGGTAAAAGTGCCACTTTTTAATTGGCCGGTGCTGTGGCTCCTCCAGCTCTTCCTATTCAACAGCTTATGAAAGTTGGCTGGGCATTTGGGGGTTTGCAAGCAGTCTGGGGGAATTTGGTTTCCTAAGCAATTCATGGGGGCTCCCAGCAGGATCAGCAGATGCATTTCCACAGGAGTTGATAGTTTCCAGCGCTGAGGAGCAGGCTGAGCAGTACAGCAGACGTACCAGTTCCAGTAGAATAAGAATTAACTTTCGATTAAAACCAAATAAACAGCCAGACAGCTTGGAGCCACTGACCCAGACAAAGCACATATGATAGCATCATGGAGCAAGCTTCTTGTAAAGCCTCTGTGGTATGCCTTGACAAACAGGCTGTTATTTCATGGAGTGCAATGGTCAGGTGGGCTTAGACAGTGGAATTGTGTTGAGTGGCAAATCAGTGGGGAAGACTTCCCCACTAAGGAGCAGCTGGGACCCCACAGACATCTGTCCTGATGATTTGGGAGTTTGGTCCCTTCTTGCTTCAGGGCAATTGATCCAAATGCTGACCACCTTGCTTCAACTTAGTGAACTTTAATGAGTTTACAGTAATGAGTGGTTTGGTTGTGGGGAGATGCCATGAGTCTTTTGGGCTATTTGTTTGGTCCACTTTATTTCTTCCATGTATTCTTGTAGCATAGAAAAGCACCGAGGCACTGTGCTCCAACTAAAAATGTTTTTCATTGCTTGGGGATTCATAGCAGCCTCCCCAAACCAGATCTTTGTTTAAAAAATAAAAAGCCTTTTAAGTTGCTTGTTCCTCTCTGTGTATTTTATCCCCTCCCAGAGCTCTGCTGTAACATTAAAGAGAAATGAAAAGCCATCTAATATTGTGAGAAGGTTGCATCCTGGAGGAAAGATCTGAGTTGGGCTGGTGGTTACAGTTACAGGGGATAGTGGCAGAATTACTATGCACTTAATGAGCTGGAACCTATCTGTTACCCGAGGCTGCAAGAGAAGGAGGAAGGAGAAGGTACTGGAGCAGTAAGGAAGTTTAATTTTCGCTATGCCCCTCAAGGAGACCTGAGGCTGCTGTCTCCTCCATACCTTCTCATATGTAGCCTTGGACTAGAACAGGGCCAGCTTAACATGCTTCTGCCTTTCCTGTCCTTGGAGCAGGCTCAGCTCTGCCTGCTAGACAGACCCCTGAAATTTGCACCAGGTCAAGCCCCAGCCCCGTTTGCTAACTTAGCTCATTGGGTTGTCACTTCAGATTAATTCCTGTCAGGAAGACTGTCTTTAACGAGATTGGCCCTTGTGTGATGCTTGAGTAACTGTATGGGCTCTCTTTGTTTCTACTTTTCATCCCCTCCATGTTGGATAAACATCCCCTGCTGTCTACAAAACTCATCTGGGCTCTGGAGCCGGCTGCCACTTGCCTCGTCAGCCAGCCAGAGCTGCATTAATGAGAGCTGTGGCAGTGGGGAGCCGGGTTCACCGTGTGGGGAGGTGACAAATAACAGAGCTGTTTGGACAGACATAGGACAGGGGTGTTAGCAGGAATTTAATGATTGTAATTAGAACGGAAGGTTAACTCCCCTGATGGCCATCACAGCCCAGTGGGAGAGGTTTTATGCTGAGGACCATGGGCTGTGGATCCGTGTAACTTTGTTTCTGCCTCCAAGTTATTCTTTGCTCTCCTCTGAGCCCACTTCAGCAGTGTCCGTCAACTGCTGTCTGTCTTTGGTTTCATTAGCACACAGAGCCAGACACCTCTCCAAGGCTACACAGACCAGGGCAGAGTTATCTTTCACTCTTTTTGCACACCAAGCAGGGGTGGCCTTACTTGAAAGGGAGGATGAGTGAGCAGTGCACCAGCCTATAGTCTTTTACATAAATGTTTCACTGAAAATACTGTCAACTCTCACCACTGTGCATCCCCCCATTTATGCACCACCATGGCTTTGTGAACCCATAGGCATGGCCCTTGGCCCACGAGGATGCATCTTCCAATGTTGTAATAAAATAATATGTTTGGGCAGCCAAGGTAGAACAAACTTCCAGGGCTAAGCTAATCCACCCACTCATCAGGAGTGAGAATGTCAGGCTTGTCTTCTCCCATCTTCAACAGTAGCCAGTGTCTGGAGAGGAGTATAAAACCAAGACATTCTTGTTTTCTCTGCCTCTAGCTATTATAAACCCATTTGTTTATTGGGGCTCAGGTTAGGAAAGACTGTGAACTCGAGAGGTGACGTACTCGAGTGGGTGGTGTCCTTGCAGCAGGGCCAGTTGTGTGCTTTTGTAGATGAACAAAAATAAAACCCCTTCTGCACATGCAGCTGTGGCTTCAGGTGAAACTTCTTGGGAAGCTGAGCAGCCAGAGCCTTAAGGGTTGCCTGAGGGCTTCACCTCAGGGCTAGGAAGATGCCGAGGTCTAGAAAAGAAGGCATTTCCTTCTGCCGGGCATGCTGGAGTGGCAGAACTTGTTTTATAAAGGACCTAACATTTTGCTGGCTCCAGGGGATTACATGCTATACGGGCAACACTGCCATCACCAAGGCCAGCAGGCCTGGCTCCATAGCCCTCAGCTTGATGCTCTCTGGGGCACCATGCCCCCAGTGGTCCCATCCTGTACATTCCCCCAGTAGTTCTGCTGTGGGGTTTTCAGCTGGGGAATGCTGCAGGAGCTGAGTGAGGTTTTAGGAAAGCTTATCTAAAAACCAGTCAGGGATATCCTCCTAAGTCCTTTTCATACTAGAAGATGAAAAGCTTGAAAGATGTAGCTGTGGCTTGTAAAGTAGGGAGGAAACCATCCTATTCTGGATTAAATATGACCTGTGGTGTACTGACCTGGTGTTACCTGGAAAAAGGGCTTGTGATGCCACATCCACCAATAGATCCATCTACTGAGAGGTTGCTTAACTGGTCATCCCAGTTTGATGTTTCAGTGTGGAGCACATACAGGACACAAGGAATAAGGATTTAAGATAGCCTTTTCCTTTCATCCTTCCTGCTAAAGCATTGCAGTCCCAGACAGCTGCAGCAAGAAAGAGAATGGGGCTTTCCATGAAGGAGCAGATGGTGGCCCTGGCTACATGCAAGATGCTGTATGGCTCAAAACACTTGTGTGATGTGACAAACAGCACATCCCTATACTGTTCATCATTTCACTTGATATGGACTGTGCTGGTTCTGTCTCACTGGTGTTTGGACTGGGAACTGCAGTGACTTGGTCTCAGATGGTGTCTGTCCATAGACTGAATCTCAAGGCAGACCTTTTGTCATAGGATGGCTTATAAGTTTTATCTGCTGGAAAGCTTCTTTAGTCCTGTCTTCTTTTTTTGCCTACCTTGGCTACCAGTTTGATGTCCGATTACAGGCTGCTGTCCTATGGGACAACATCATATCAACACAACTCCACCTATCTGCTGAGCCCCCCTCTGTAGCAGAAAAAGGTTTATTTTTCGGCTCTAACTCTCCCATCTCCCTCACAGATTCACAGATATTAGGGGTTGGAAGGCACCTAGAAGATGCTCTTTCCTTTTATTTATTTCAACTTTTGGCCAAGCAGTGAGACTAGGCAGATTACATTTGTGCTCTCAAGTCAATTCCCTTCAGTTGTACTAGCAGCATACATGATGCTGTGCAGAACTCAGCCCTGAGGGAGGTGGAAAAGGATGCAGAAAGAAGTCAGTGTGTCAACAGAGAGGTGCGTTTGGTGTACAGTTCAAAAAGTAATCATGATGCAAAGCCAGAAAAGTAAGAGGAGAGGTGACACTGCCTTTTTAGGCTGCAAGAGGAGGAAAGGTTTGGAATGTGCAGTGGAATTAAGTGGCGTTACACACTGATGGAAGGAGAGCTGGCTGATCAATAGCATTTGATGGACAAGCTGTGCTTGAAGCTTAATGAGATTGCTGTGTGGGACCTGGGGGTAAAAGCAGCAACTTTGCCACAGGCATTTGGGAGCAGAGAGGGCAGGATCCTGCCTTAGCCAGGCTCTTGTCTGCCTTACAATGGGACACAGTGTCAGTCACTACACCTGACAGCATGTTCAGCCAGTTCTCTTTTCATCCCTAGCAATCTGTCAGACAGGATGATGTGTCAATGAGACTAGCTGCTAGAACGTGTTCCTCTCTACCTGTACTGTAAGGGAAGACTCTAGGACAGCTGAGTGTTTGGCAGGGGTTGGAAACAAGGAAATTTTTCAACATTTAATCTGTACATTCTTCACTGGTTAAGTTGGCAACAGCAGAGCCTCCACCCAGCACAAAAGAAGGGTGTTTCCTCCTGGTCATTGCTCACTGCAGGCAGAGGTGTCTGTCTGGCCATGATTGTTATTAGCCCTGTTGACCAGAGGATCAGAGTGATTTCTAGAAGGCTGGCCAGGGAAGCTTGACACAGGCATGACCAGCATTGGTGGGTCATGTGAGCTCGGTGGTAACAGCTGGGGACAAGGGATAAGGTTTTCACTTAGGTCTTTCTAACATCTTCCAATGTCACTATTGAGACTTTCCATTGTCCATGAGAGCTTAGCAAACAATGTCCAATTAATGAATTAATCTGACTAATTCTGTCTTCTAGTATTCACAAATTGCTTTTCAGTATGATTCATGGTTTTCCTGAGCTGGTTATCCCTGGTCCACAGAGCATTTGTAATCAGTTAGTTGGGAAAATTAGTAATATGAGCAGTGGCAGGTTAGTTATGCCTCCATCTCAAGGTACCATTTCTCTTCTCTGATTATTCAAAGTAAGTAAGGTAACCTGTCTGAAACAGGGTAATTGAAAGTTTTACAAGGTGGCTTGCTGCTTGCCATTCATATGGTGCCCTGAAGCAGACATTTTTGTCTTAACATTCACTTTTCATGTGTACTGCTTCTAATGCAATTCAAATACTTGACTGTGCAAGAGAGAAAGCAGGATATTGTTTAGCTTGTCTGGTATAAAGGAATAATTATGAACAGTTTCCCCACTCTTAGTTCTGTTTGAAATAGTGCCTGAGAAAAATAGTACAAATAACCTTGCTGGAAAAGCTCATATGATTATAAAACACATCTAGTAGCAAAATCTCATCTATGTCTAGCTCCTAACACTACTCTTCAGTGCTCACTCAGGGTTAGGAGAATGTGAGAGAAGAGATAATCACATTTCCCCAACCAATATGACCCTCATATCAGCCTTGCAGGCTTGAGATGTTGTTTTCACACTGTTGTGCTTCTTCATATCCAGCAGGCTGTTGCCTTGTGTTTTACAAAGCTGAGCACAGGATGAAAAATGCTTGCCAGATATCATAGGTAAAAGTGAGGTCTTTGTGTGTGTCTGTTATCCACATTCCTTCAGTGGTTTGAAGGGGTACATGCTAGTTATTGGGTCTTTCTGAGTGTCCCTACAATAGGCTAGGATGCAGCTTTCTTCTATTCAATCTGCTCATCTCCTGTTTTCAGTAGTCAGCCCATGTTCCTCCTACCACTTCAGAGTGTTTTCTTTGTGCACCTTCTTCCCCTTCCCTGTTCCCCCTTCTATTTTTCACCCTTTTTTTGGTTGATGTTGATTTTGTTATTGTTTTGTTGTTTTTCTTTTGTTTTGTGGTTTGGTTTGGGTTTGGTTGTTTTTTTTTTTCCTGAGTCTTACTTCCTAGAACATGTTTGGAGATAAGAGGAGACAGTGTGTGAAGAGGGAAGGGTTTGGAAGAGAAATGTCTCTCCTGCTGCTCGTGACAAACAGGCAGGACAAGGCACTAGTTTTTACTTTGTTTTTGACCATGTTTCATAAATAATTGAAATGTATGAAGTCATGCTGCCAATGCAGGCAGCATGGAGCAGTGTGAAGGGCTTTATGGCTTTCCCTGTGCATGCTGTGCTGCCAGCCTCTTTAACAGAGATGGGATTGTGAGTTACAGGCTCTGTAATTATATTTACCTATATACCTTTAATATATATATCAGACTGGGAAGTTCAGAGTCCCAGACAAAGGCTATTTCTCCTCCAGGAGGCATTAGACCCATCTTTTATTAATCATTGTTTCTAACAGTAAAGATGCCCTAAAATAAGGCTCTGCCAGGCACTGTGGAGAACCCAGGAAAAAAAACACCTGGGAGATGGTAACTCATGTTGATGGAGCATGTCTCTTTTGGTAAGTTACAACCATATTATAGGTAAAATGTCTGAGAGCTCAGCCTAACTGCAGCTGGGCAAAACTGGGCTAAGCAGAGCAATATCACTTTTTCTTCTTGGAGACACAAGTACTGACATTCTCATGCATAGACATATTACATAGGTCTAGCTGTAGGCAGTTGTGTCCATTGCAAGGAAACAGGTGGAAGAGGAAACTGTTAACTGAAATTAGTGATGGATATAAAGCTGGATTCAGTAAGGCACCAAGCAGTGGTGATTTTCAGATTTGAGGCTCAAAAAAGACTGGGACCATTGCTCTCTGCAGGAGGGGACTGTGGGGATATCATCCCTTATTCACCTTATGCTTGTGCTGCAGAGAGGAAGGTGATTTCAGGCTCTGCAGTGCATAGACAAGTACAGATAGGATCTTACAGCAGTGGTACAGAGTTTCCACTCTGAACAGAAGGACTTAATGTGCCTTCATGATCATAGATATGGCTTTGAGACAGTAGAGATAATAGACATAAGTAGATATATATGTAACCTGCCTAGCTCAGTACTGACCACAGTGACATCAATGTAGGCTCCTTGCACAGACTGGGGAGTGCATGGCTTTCCCTCCCTTTCCACCCATTCCTGAATTCAGGTGATAGTTTACTGCTTTTCTTTTTCCACTCCTGTGCTCTCCATCCTCAGGATGTGCAGCTGTGCAATGCTCCAGTAAGCCTATGGCTCGTGAAGCTGTCAGTCACACTATGCCTCAGTTAAAGCTTTTATTTGACTGTCTTCCTGACAAAGTGAAGATTAGGTCTGTTCTTCTTAGACCAGAGACCATATGCTAATAAAATACATATTGCTTTCTGATCAGCCACTAATAAAACACACTATTGAAGAGTGTGGAACAGGCACTTACAGTAATTCATGACAGCACCCGTTTGGCTTCTCTGGAAAGCTGTAAACTGCTTCTCTTGGCACCTAATGAGGATGGGCAGCTGATTGCCTGTGTGATAGGAAGAGAGAGAGACTGTCTCCTGGCTTAGATGGCTCCAGCTGTCCTCAATAACTACTAGATGTTACAGTTTCTTCTCTCTTTGGATCTGGGGGTGTTTCAGCCAAGAAATGGAGACTCCTGATAATAGTTTAGGATTAAAAACTTCCAGGACTCATCATTTGAACTAAATAATGGATTTGCTTTGTCCATCCACACTTGCTTAACAGCATGATCTGAACCTGTCTGACTGATGAACAGCATAGGCATGAATTTCAGTTCACTGGTGTGCTTGTCTGGAAAACGATAATTCTGTGTTTGCCATGTGATTATTTGCTTTGGAAACCCCTAATGAGTAATAGCTATCAATCAATAAAATGTAAATAAATCCAAGTTTAAACTTACACTTGGCCTTTAATTGATGCACTTAATGTTTGACATCATTTCCATCCAAGGTGGTGATGAAGTAGTAACTCAGGAAAATGTTCTAAACCAATCTGATAGCCACAGGAAGTTTGATGAGAGATTCTAAAGAAGCATTTAGAGTGATTGTCTTCATATCCAAACCCAAAACACATTTCTCCACTACCTCAGACTTACCCTAAAAGCTTTTCTAGAGTGGGCAGTCATCTTCCCTATGATTGATACCAGCCAGTCAGATCAGAATCCCCTATTAGGATTGTGATGCTGAAATTTTGTGCAGCTGACACCAGATTGGAAAGCAATGTCACCTCAGTGAAGGATCAGGAGGATATCATACAGAAATATGGAAAACTACTTGAGTGCTTCAGGTGGAATGAAATACAGTGGTACAAATGTAAGGTCATGTGTGCAGAGAGTGCTATGAGAGGAGTCTGCTACAGGCTGAGGGCTCATCACTGGGAAATGACTGACGTGGAGGAACGATGTGAGTTGACTTCAACCAGGTGCTGATAAGATGCAAGTGTGAGAAAGGGCAGATGTACTCCTAGGTGAAGACTGGGGCACTTCAGTGGTGCTGCGTTCCATCTCAGTCTCCAGAAGTGAGATCATGAACAAAATTATTATAGAGTAGATCAGGGAAAGTGAGAGTTGGTGTTACAAGAGGAGGCATAGAATACTCAGCTTGTTTAGTCTATCAAAGCAAAGTCTGAGGCGTGTTGTGATTGCTGTCTATAAAAACATAAGGGAGTCAAGCAGCAGGGAGGGAAAAGAGCCATTTCAGCTGAAGGACAATAATGGCACATGATCAACTGGGTTGAAATTGCTTGTGAATAAATTCAGGTGGGAAATGAGAACATCAGGGTGGTCAGGCTCTGGAACAGCTGTCCAGCAGGAGCTGCAGGCCGAACAGGTAAAACATTTAAGATGGGATATGGTACATTCATAAAGTGGATAAGCAGAGGTAGCTTCAGTGGTGACAGGGTCAGTTAGGAGTGTACTTGTCCTGTGCTGTCCCTGAATGTGGCCATGCTTTTCCTTTCTCTCAATTCCTGGAGGATACAAGGGGGCTGCCAGTGCAGAGGGGGTTTATCCCTCTGCCAAAATACAGAGAGCAAGAATCAAATCTGCAGTGTTCAACTACAGTGTGTAAAACAAACCATCTTCCTGTGCTAAGGTGACATCAAGGACCAGAATCTCAAATCACTGCTGTGTGTCAGGAGGATGAATGAGAAGAAGTGGGAGAGAAAAGCCAGGTTTATGGCACATTTTTTCCATCATTGTGGAAAATACTGGAGCTATGTGTTCAGGAGAGATTCTTAAAATTCCCCGATCCTACCTCCCTTCTGCCTCTGGTTCTGAGCATTTTTCATTCCTCTTTCCACAATAAATTTGCAATGATCTTATTTCTACCTGTGGAACTCATCTCATGGCCTCTCATTCTCCAGTAATGGAGAATGGGTCTGGCCCTTGGATAATTTGCTCTCAGTCTTCAAGACTGTAAACTCTGACACACATAAATCCAGCCATCATTTTTCTGTTTTGTTGCGGGGTTTTTTTGTTGTTGTTGTTTTTGTTTCTTTTGATTGTTTGTTTGGTTTGTTGGTTTTTTTTTAACTTTAAGAATTCCGTGGCAACTAAAGGCTTTGAAGCTAGCTCTCTGCAAGGCATCCTGTATCTTGGAGGTGCAGAAATTGAAGGCAAGTCTGCTGAGGTAGCAGGGTTATTTTCATTGTAGAACCCCATGTTCATGACTGTTACTGGTCTTTATGAACAACATTCTCTTTAGAAGGAAGAAGCTGTGTCTTATCTAGACTTTGCTGGTTATGAGTTCATGACAGTCCCAGACACAGGAGTAATCTTGTATGTGATGGTGCATGCACCCCCCGAGGGCAGAGCTATATAATGTGTCTAATATTGGTGGTGAACAGGCTGAACTGTTAAAAATAGGAGTCTCTTTCACATCCCGAGTGGTATTGGCTGTCAGAAGAAAAGTGACCTTCTGCTGCTGTCACCTTCTTCCGGCCCCTGGACCATGCTAAACCAGGATTTTTATACCCGATGAGAAACCAAATTTGACTGAGAGTGACTGTTCTCCTGGACATATGAGAAAGATGAGTGTCCTCACATCTACTGCTGCCAAGGCATTGAGCTTTGAAGACCACCTTCATTGCTGGTTGCTTAAAGAGTGCAGCAGATTATTTTGTCCATTTTGTTACCCCATGTTTCTTTCAGATGTTTTTGAGATAATTTCATCCTGCACCACCAGGCACCCCATAGCTCCTGGTCCTATGCATGTCTGTTCTCAAGATTGTCTAGCTGGGCAGGGAGAAATTTAATGAAATTTTAACAGGAGCATGTTCTGAGTCCTTCATCTGGGGAGGAACAACCCCATGTATCAGTACAGGCTGGGGGCTGATCTGTTGGAGAGCAGCTCTGGGGAAAAGTACCTGGGTGTCCTGGTGGAAAGGAGGATGACCATGAATCAGCAATGCGCCCATGCAGCCAGGAAGGCCAATGGCATCCTGGGATGCATTAAGAAGAGTGTGGCCAACAGGTGGAGGGAGGTTCTTCTCCCTCTCTACCTGCCTTTCATTGTCATATTCTTTTCATTTGGAGTGGCTGGTATGGCTGGGGATGGGAGCTGGGAGCTTTCCCAGCAGCCCATGTCTATCATTAGCTAGTGAGGATGGAGTGGGAGTGTGGGCAGCCACCCTCATCTGGCTTGTGTTACAGGGAGGAGCAGCCAGGGGCAATTTGAATGAGGCTGAAAAAAAAAAAAAAAGAAAGTGTGCATGTGAGGAAAGGATTTGGAGGGGAGATACTGGAAAGCAGAGCTAGTGCTTGTGTCTTGAGCTGAGAAGTTGCTCAAGAAGCAGGACAAGTAAGGAGAGAGTGGCAGGAGTAAAGAAGAATGCTGGGAAGCTGATTACTGACAGCACAGTTCTTTTGCTCCAATGAGCTTGTTAAGGAATTCGTATGATTTATATCTATGTTTTCCTAGCTGGTGTTTGCAACAGTTCCTTGGGGCTTGGTGGTGAAACTGGTTTTCTTTTTAATTTCTCCCTCAAACAAGCATGTACAGCTGCTTAATGTGAAGCTGGTTGTGAGACCATATGTGTGGCTACACAGGTCACACCAAGTCCCAGCACTAGTAGATTATCATGATCTTGTAAATCCATGGTGCCATTTTTGAGTGTGACTGTAAAATTAACTACTGACAGATGTGTTAATTAATATTCTTTGGTTTTATTATGCCTGTTAACTGATATGTACCTAGCTTAAACATCACTCAGACTGAAAACAACATCCTTTTTCCTTTAATAGCCTACATAAAAAGAAAATATAGATGTGGTAATGTCATCCTTTGGACCCCTCTACTGTGGCAGCATCACAGCTGGGATGGAAGCAGGGGACAGGGGTAGTCTGGCACCCTGCTTTTTTCTCTGAGACTCCTGGTGTGTGTGTTTCTGGACCATGATCCAGCTTGGCTGACCACTGTGGGACAAGCACTCTCTAAGCATCACAAGCCAGCTCAAATGAAAAGACAGGGGACTAGGCAGACTACTAATGGAATGTGATAGTGAGGAATGAGAAAGGGCAGAACTAGTTTGAGGTCCTGGAACCTTGATGGCTATGTATGTATGAGCATGTGAGTGTGCTGTACCTTGGTTGCTAAAAACTGCTTGCAAGTGACAGGGTAAAGGGACAGGTTGCACACTGTGCATGTGACACATACGTCCCACACAGGGCTTATTTTGCCCTTTGTAAGGTATTTTCAGCACACTTGTTCTGAAAGAATGTTCTTCCCTCTGCAGTCCATGTGATATTCACAGCCAGCTGGTAGAAACTGTGGGTTTGTTTTATTTTTTTCCTTTCCCATACCCTTCCTCTGATTATTGGAAATGAAAGGAAGTGAAGGCAGAGATGAGGCTGTGCATTGCACTGTGCTCTTGTTCTGGCCTCACTGACAGCATCCTGAGCCTGGTGATGAATGAGCTTGTTGCAGGAGATCCTCCACTGAGGCTTCAGCATCTCTAATAGTGTGGCCAGTCCTCTGTGCCTGCCTCTGCTTTATTAACTGCACCACAGCAATATTAAGCTGGAGCACTGGGCCAGCATGACCAGACAAAAGAAGGCTGAGAAGGGGGGCAGAGGGAAGAAGATACCAGGGTAGACTGGGACAAGAGTATGCACAGAGCAGGAGAATGAGGGCAGTAGTGGGCAACTGGAGGATTAAAAATGGGGTTTCTGATGGACTGATACATGCAGCTCTGCACAGACCTGCTGCTGGCAATCAGGGAGAAAATGGATTTTTAGGGAGGGGGAGGCAGAGATAGACCTTGGCCTTAATGTCTCTGTCTGCTGGACCTGTGCTAGTGACTGCAAGCTGATGCCTGCTCTGTGTGCACAGAGCAAGTGGCTGGCTGGAATGCTACACACTTTCTCCCTTGCATTAATTTCATGCCCTTTAAAATGTGCTGTCAGTGTGTCTGGCCCTTTCTCTTGATGGCTGCACCTAGCCCAGGGGAGACACTTGGCCCATGCTGCTTTTCGCCCAGAAGAGGAAATCTTTCCAAGGACATCCCAGGCCAGTTCTGTCAAAATGCCAGGACCATCAGGACTGTAGCAAGATGTTTGGAGATGCCGGCAACCAGTTACTGTGTCTGTCCGAGTTGCAGGTCAAACAAAGACAGGTCACAGGCTGAGAGTTGGGTCCAAAGTATTTGGTGGAGGGAAAGCACTCTTGCAAACTTTGCCCCTCTGCTCCAAGAGGAGGTACTTGCCAGACCCTGTCTATGCCTTTCCCATTACCTACTGATCCAGGTCTCTTCTGGGAAGCAGGACATTTGTGACTCATGGGGGTATATGTGCCTGTATTATTTTCTGTTTCACAGTCAAGCCTGAGTGGCAGCCAGATATTTATTTGGTTTAACTCATGTGCCCCTGAGGGTGGACTCAACTTGGGGGATCTAGAGTTTTGCAGTCCAGTCTGGAGGCTGATTTCTCAGTTTGTCCTGGATTAGATGATGTGGCAGAGTAAATGGCTTGACATTGCTCCCAAAGGCTTTAGATACCCAAATTCCACCTAACTCCCAGCTGAGGTGGAATTTGCACTGTCCGAATCTCACCCTGAAACTTCTCTCCAACTTTCCCATTTTGTTTTTCTTCTGAAAGGTTATGTCTAGATGAGGGAAATGGCTCCTGACCTCCTCCTGTTTGCTGTCTGCTTTTCCATGGCAGCCTGCAGGAAGGAGCTACCACCAGCTCCGCCTAGTCAGGTTCCACTGCCCAAAAAATCCCATGCTATAGTCTCCAGCCTCCTGCTTCTGGCTTGTGGCCACTTCATTTCTCCAGATAACTGGGGGTATGGTGCTAATGATCCCAGGTGAAATCACTGTCACTGGGAGCCAGCTCTGTTGTTGCTTGGCATAGTGGTGGTGCAGAGGGCTGACAGATGAGAGGGCTGATCAGTAGACATGCCACTTGGATCAGCACCCAGCTTGTGTGCCTGCAGACAGAACCTTGATGATACAAATGGATCCTGGCAGCATTCTGGTGCCAAGTTCATGCTTGGTTCCCAGAGGCACCGCCCTGGACCTTTTCACTGGAGCTGCTCCCAGGTGCCTTGCAGGAAGGCACCAAACTGGGGAAAGGCACTGGAGCAGTTCCTGGCCCTCTAACCTATCTTGTCTGGGAGTGGAGGAGAGTGCAGAAAGCATTTTCTCAAGCAACTTGCACCTTGATCTGTTTAGGTAGAAAGGTCTCTTTTAGGTGCAATCTGCAAAGCAGGTACAAAGTTGTTGTTCACTGTAAGAACCACAGGCGGCCACACATTCCCAGGAGCCAATTCCTTCCCTGGCACAGTACCATGGCAAGACCTGGCCCAGCCCTGCCCCTTCACTTGGGACCACCATTCAAACTGTAGGCAGATCAACTCAGGTGGAGAGGTGGTTCACTGGGTCCTGGCCATGTTGAAAGTGAACAGGGTTCTGGCACAGTAAGCTCTCCAGTGGCAGCCCTTGCTTCTGAGTTTGAACTTACAGTTGTGTACCTTAGGACTGGAGGCAGGCAGAGGAGGGATTGTATGTGCTCATTTTTAGCAAGTGCCACATCTGCATTGCTCCCCTGCCCTGCCTTGCTGATGGTTGTTGCTCCTGCCATGGCATCACTCCATCTTTGTTCTCCACACTCTCCACTCTGACAGATATATTGTAAAACTCCCTCCCTGCATTCCTTTTCCAGTATCCCTGTTCCAGTAATCCTGTAACTTCAGAGTTAATGAAGAACACTGAGCCTGCCTATCAGAATTGCCTTTTCAATGAAACCTATCAGCCTAGAGGATGTTTCAGAGTCAAGGAAAGTCTTAGTGTCTGGGGCAGTGAACACTGGGCTATGGAAAGCTCTGCTAAAGGTCTTTCTACCAGGACCAGCATTCCCGATAATATATCTTGCCACAAGAATCCAGGTACTGCATAGCAACAGGCAGGGAATTGTATCTTCACAATGCAATCCATGTTCTTGTCCTTCCCCTGCCAAGTGAGCATGACTGTGGCGGGGAAGTTTCACTGGCACATAATTCATCATTTTTAGTGGTGGTGATTTTGACAATGATATTTTCCCCCACTGTTTTCTTGAAACTTCCCTGCTGCCTTAGCAAAGTGAACAGTGTTCAGCTGGTATGGTTCAGCTACAATGGTTCAGCTCCTTCCTCAGTGGCATCAGAGAAAGAGGGAGTCTATGAGTGACTCCAGACCACCACTGACTTGAGCTAAACCTCTTACTGTGATATGTGGAGACAGTGTGGGCTAGGATTTAAGGGTGGATCCTGTGGAAGGATGCTGAGACACCATGGCAGTAGACAGGTCCCAGCAAGCACCAAATGAAATGCTACAGGGCTCAGGCAGCAGATTAATGAATTCTGCAGCAGTGATTGTGAACTGAAAGTTATCTTGGCAAAACACCATGCTGTGTGTGCACAGGACCTTGGTGCACTACTGGAGATGAGTTGAGTTCATTCCTCCCCTCTTGGAGACATTGATTGTGACACAGACTTGATCCATGACCCATAGTTCCAAGTTGTGCTGAGCAGCATTCTGCATTAGAGCCAGGAATTTGCAAACCAATTCTGCATGAAGATCTCACTAGTTATCCAGGTGTCCTTGTCTGTATAGGAGGAGGAGGAGCAGGGTGTTAGATGGTGGATAGGATCCCTCAGGTTTCCAGTTTCAGGATTTTCATAACACTGTGGGTTCTTTTTCTATGCAGCTGGCTCAGAGAAACACAATCCAAACCTTCATTCCCGTGCAGAAAATGGAGAAAGGCCTGTTGCTGGAGCATATCTTGCCCAACCTGAAAGTGCCTCAGAGCTATGAAGTTCGCCTGACACCCATCACCAGCTTTGGGGCTGGAGATATGGCTGCCCGCATCATCCGGTACATGGAACGTAGGTGTCTCCTCCTCAGTCCTGGCTACAAGAGCAGGTCCAAGCTTCAGGCCTGGGGACGTGGGCATGCATAGTTATCTTCTGTGACCCTTGGGTGGATCTTTCTGCTCTACTGAGTTTTTATTACATGGTGCTGTCTGTGACTGTATTGTGACTGGTGCCATCAATGCAGAGCGCTAGATAATGATCTCTGAGGGCCAGTCTCCACTTATTCTTCACTCAGCAGCTCTGACTCACACTCTCTGCTCTGTGGGCAGGAGAGTCCCAAAGTCCAGTCCCCTGTCAGGCCATGCTGTGGTACCTGTGGTACAGTGGCACATCTTAGAGGACAGCCACCGGACACTGCATAGTAACCACATGCCCATAAAAGCAATAGGGTTGCAAGGGACTTCAGTTCTTACCAGAACTGAATGCACAGTTCCTTTCTTAACTACTCACTAGTAAACCTGCTCTACACAGTACCTTGAATCCCAGATCCTCACACTGATGTACATTGATCATGCTTCTCTCCCCAACATCCCAACAGCTCACAACTACCCCCATTCCTACAACCCTATGATTTCTTTACTCCCATCAAATTTTTGGACCCTGCATTTCGGCAGAAAGTACAGATCCCACTCCTCCTATGCATGATTTCACAAAGCACTCTTGTCCTGTGAAGTGACAACGTGTCTGATGTCCCCAGTATACGCGTTGTCTCAAACTTCCCCGGTGTCTCAAGTTGTTTTGATGTCATTCTTAGATACCAAGCTTTGGTATCTAAGTGGTTGCTATCCCAGTGGGAGCTCCAGGAAGAAACTTCTAGGGTTGCAGAAGGATTCTCCTGTGAAATCCTGGTAACACCTCACAGGTGGAGTTTTCTTAAAGTCTGTTGCTGCTTGTCTCAAAGAGTTGGTACCTTATTCCACCACCAAGGCAGACACCCAACGCTGCTGTTTCACAGGGATGCTGCTGGGAGTTCTGTGCATCTATGACATTTCTTGACGTGTTCTATTTTCAGACTCCATGATTTGCATTTTGAGAGAGTACTAGCTGTTCTGACTTGTTTTTCTGTTTCCTCTTCCAGCAATCAGCTATCCTAATCCAACAGGTAAGCAAGATCTTTGTATTTATGTTTTGAATGTAGTGCATGGTAGTGAAGTGCCTCAGCAGATCAAACAAGTCAAACAGCTAGAATACACAGCTGACTGTCAAAAGAGGAGGAAATTGCATAAACTAATACTTCTAGTAAGTAATACCATTTGTTGTACCTCGAGTTATTGTCAGAAGGTATACACCAGAGATATGCCTCCCACTCACACCTGATATCTCTGTGACTGGATAGGCTGTGATCTTGAACCCACCTTCTTCCTAATGTTAGCAGTCTGCATCCAGTAAGCAGGTTATGAAATGTTCCCCAGAATTTCTGGTTTTAGGGAATGTGTATGTCTTACCCTCTTCTCACCAGGAAAGATGCCACTTACATCTCTGCAGGCTGGTATGAAGGAGTCTCCAGCTCAGATCTGTTTCCTCTTGCAAACTCATTAAGCACAGTCCCTTTCTTCTTCCCCTCTACAGTCATTCCTGTTTGTTTATTTACCTACTGGTCATTTATGACAAGATGCCTATGCATCTTTACTGAGCACCCAGAGTTCCCATTGATTCTGGGAGCAGAATACATGTCTCAAAATGATGATCTTTAACAAGAACACAATGGTGCCCATCAAGCATGAAAAGTATTTCTAGTGTGTTTTAAGTAGTGGTGCAGTGTTCTTCAGGGGATGAAATGAAGTCTCTTTGCTTCAGTTGTTTGATATAAGCCAAGGCAAAGCTCTTGGGCAGAGATGGACAGACTACTGGCTGGACCATGGGAGCAGGTGGCTTGATGTAGTGGTTTCTTACTCTATATTTCCAGCTGCTGAGTCAGCATTTCAGTCTTTTTTTATATATTAATCTGTGTACGTGTAGGCAAGTGTTACTGCTGCACTGCAGGGTAGCAATGGGAAAGAGAAGCCATGTTAGGCAAAAGCAGACAATTATCAGGATATGAGGTTTTCTTGTTAAGGCAACCACAAGGCCTTCACTCTTGCAAGTTCACACTCTGACCATGGCTTGATGAGCCATGCTCTGACTGAGAATCAAATGGATTTTGAGGCTCTGATTCCTCATTCCCTTTCACTTCGCTTTTCCCCACTTTCAGATCCTCTTAAAACATTCTCCATAGAAGACCTCATGGGAAACAATGAGCATATTACAGGGACCCCCTCCAGAATGTGCCCCTCAGTACTCATTGGAGGAAGCAAGCATCCCAGCCTGCAGGTGGAAGTGACAAAATCTGGCCCTTTGCCACTTGTTTTTATAGTACATAAATCGCTGGTAAAGCCAGAGCAAATTTGGTCACAATTGCATTGATCTCTTGAGATCTTTGTAAACTGAGCCTTCAGACTGCTCACCTGGGCTTGCTTTGGCAGCTTGACTGAGATCAAAAGGACTGCATGGAATATGCCTATGCTGGAGGATAACTCAGCAGGGCTTATATTTTCATGTGATAAACGTAACACTTAGGGTTTCTCCTTGATACAAGTTACCCAGCCTGGGGTAGATATTAAGCCTCTGGGCAGTCATCAGGGTCTTGCCAATGAAATCTTACCTTGAGGTTCACTGTCTAAAGTTGTACCCACCACACTTGCTTTCAGTAATACCCCTTCCTCTCAGACCTGCTGCCACTGAAATGTGAGCCTGAAGGTTCTTAGCTCCATCTCTAGGGGCACAACTCTGTTCCCAGACTTATAATGCCAGTAACATGGAAATCCCTGCTACTACCTCTTATTTTCCCACTTCCCCTGGTACTACCACCTCCAGGGAAAAAGCCTGGGACAGAACTGTAAAGGCATCCTCATGCTAGGCTGACCAGCCAAATTCTGGGAGCAAACATTGAGAGCTCTCAAATGAAAGGCAAAGATTAGATGATTAATGCCTCTGGCAGCCTGATCCAAGGGCATGCACAATGGTGATTAATTTACAAACTCTGAGAGTCACTAATACAATTATTTCTTCATGCATTTTCTCTCTTAGCCTAATAAGATGTTAATGACATTGGGGCAGGCATGCATGTAGCACAGTTACAGAGTCAGGTACTGGTGTTATAAAGCAACAGCAAAGTGAAATCAGAGGAAGTGAACCAAAGACATTAAGGATTTAAAATATTTCAAGGTTAGCAGTAAGACTGACTGCAACTCTTAAAAAAAAAATCAGTTAATCTGATTCTAAAAACCAATAATTGTCTTTAAAACCCACTATCTTAGTATGTTCTTAATACTAAGGTATTACCTTAAAGATCTAATAGAGTAACTGATTAATTTAATGTCCAGTGCTGTCCTGCTTACCTCTCCTCTGCAATTTCATTTGGATACAGCCTTAGCTTTCTAACCCAAACCCTGCAATGCTGCCTCACAAGCTATTCCAGCTCATCAGCAGTGCATGGTTTGTTTTCCTTTGATTTAGGAGATGTAGCCATGCAACATCAGTGTTGAGGACAATAAGAAACATATGGATTGCTAGTTTTTAGGTTTGTTTTTGTTTGGTTTTTTTTCTCTCGTCCAGTATGTCATGCCCTTTCAGATCAGCAATACTATTTTTAATGTATTTTCAGTCTTTTTGTGGGGCTAAAATGTTTTGGGATCATGGTCAAGTGCATTGGGTGGTGATCAGTATCAGGTGCTGGTTGTTGTAAATTACCCTGGTCTACTGCTTACTGTCTAGTGCTTATGTGTCCTGTCTCTGATAACACCTTACAGTCTACAGGAAACTGAACTTGTCCCAGTATGAACATGTGGGAATGGGATGTGGTCTTGATGTTTAGGGTTGGATTCCTCAAGTCTGTAACCATTCCTCAGGAACGTGTGTAATGCAAAGGTTAAAAAGTGACTGTCACCAACTTCTTGTGTTATGCTAACAAATACGGTTGTCTGGGCCGTATTATCCACTTGTTACAGATGGAGCTACTAAAGCAGATGGCAATCAGTTACAGTATTGTGAAGCCTTCTTCCATTACTGGTTATAAATGCTTTAGAAACTTACCATGGAAAAGGCTGTTAAATGATGTTTCTTAGATCCCAATGTACTTTGAGGTTGCAACACGCTTTTCATTGTCTTCTATATGGGGAAACTGCTCTGCAGAGAGAAAGTGATAGCCTGTGACTCATGCAGCAGGTCTGCAACAGAACTGAGGCTTGCAGCATGGTCCCTTATAGTCCAAGCCAGTTTCAGTCATCAAACCACAGCTAAACAACGAATGTGATTTTATTCAAGTGTGCTCCATCTGCTCTTTACCTATAGACTGCAGCTAGAATAGGATTATTACTTTTTGCATTCATCTGGCAGCCAGAATTTCAGGGCCAGGGATGGCTTGCCCCTAAGGACTTGAAATGAAAATCTCTATTATGTTTCTCAAGAAGGCAAAGCAACAAGAAATGCTAATAGGCACAGCAGAAGGTCTCTCCCCTGGGGATGCAGGGAGGTGTCTGTAACCAGGAGCAAGTATCTGCACTTTGAGCTGCTGCCTCTGCAATGCCTGCCAAGGGAATCTGTTTGGTGAACACAGTGCTAGCTCCAGCCTTTGAGAAACCCTACCACCTCCACCTTGCCTCTAACAATCCAAGGAACAACTTCTGTGTTCAATATTTAAATCTACTGTTTAATTTTTAATCAGGAAGCTTCCTTTGCACCGCAGTGCTAAGCCAAGATCCCTGGCAGATGGTGTAAATCTGCAAGAAGGTTTGCTTCACACAGCTGAGGTCAACAGTTGGGTCACTGCTGTGGCCTCTGAGACAGGTCTTGTAAAGTTTTTCTTTTCAGTTGGATCTGCCAGCTTTCCCCTGGTGATCTTTGCTGATAATGATGTGGAGGCGACACACTGGTGGTATCCCAAACCACACCAGACATCTCCTAGTTATTCTGGGCACCTCCACTTCTACCTCAGGGAAACACCAGAGCTTTGACTTAGTGTGGCTTGTTTTAAACTAAAGGACCAGGAGTCAGAGCACTTGAGTGCTGTTTCCAGCTTTGGCACTGCCTGCTGTAACCTTAAATGTGTCTGTCTGTACTTTTGGGCATCTGTTGCCCTGCATGTAATGCAGGAGACATGTAGAAAGAGGCATTGCTACCTCGTAGAGACATTAAAAAGCCTTGTTCATTAGTTGTTGTAAAGTGCCTCAGGATCCCAAGCTAAGCAGAGGCAATGTGCTATAAACTCCCGCATAGCAAATCATGTTGCACAGAAACTTGACCATGTTGTGATATCTGTGGTGTATAGAACCCTTCTCTATTTTATGCTCTTTGTTAGACATTTTGCATCCTGTAAGTAGCTGCTTCTGAGTGAGAGAAGAGGATGGAGTCAGGGCCCTGTTTTGGTATCAAAATAATTCTCTTCAAGCTTTTGAGTCTCTGAGCAGTCTCCTCCTGTGGATGTGCAGGGCTTCTTACAAGTGAGTCACAGTAGTCCATCAGCTGGCATGACCACACCTTGGCACAAAGCTGGGAATACTGTCCTCAGCCGTCTTGTCTTAGACAGCTCCCAGATCTCCACCCAAACTTGAGCTTTCTCCTTATCCCACCTCTCCTTTGGTTTCTGTGCCTCATTCTATGTGGGCTTGCTTTTTGACTGCAAAAGGACAGTTGTGGTGGATCCTGTTGTATAGGATAGTACCATTGTAACTGAAAAACTTCCATTTTCTAACTGCAGCTGGCAACCTGTGAGCTAGAGGAATACAGATGTTTGTGTTCTGTCTGATGGAGAGGGGTGTTAGACCAACCCAGCAATATCAGAAAGCTTGAGGGCTCCAGCTCCTCCTCTGAAGACCAGTGGTGCCTGGTACCACTGTGAACTCCCCTCAGCCACGAGGACTGGGGAAGGACTCTCAGAAGCTACTTCATCACCCTTTCTCCCCTCCAGCTCCTTGGGCTGGAGATAAAGAGTCGTCCCGTCCGTCCGTCCGTCCGTCCCCCCCGTCCCCCCCCCCCCCCCCCCCCCCCCCCCCCCCCCCCCCCCCCCCCCCCCCCCCGGGGGCGGCCCCCCCGCCCCTCCATCTCCCCACCCCCCCCCCCCCCC
>JANHGL010021222.1:48442-117815 GCA_024611195.1 Ceyx melanurus
ACCAGGGCAAGGGGCATGTAGTGTGGGGCTCTGTGCAAGCCTGTGGCCATGTGCTGGGGAAGAAACTCCCTGGTGGATTAGGATGCTAATTAGAAATTAACAGATTGAACGGAAAACACTTAGCCAGGGTTAATCAGCACTTAAGTGGCCAGCCCAGCCAAGCTCCCAATGGCTGTGGCTCAGCTTGCAGGAGCAGCTCTTACTGCTGAGCTTACAGAAAACCCAGCTTGCCTGGGCCATGAAACAAGCCCTTGGCTGCTTTTTGCAAGACACAGCAGGAGGCTGCATCCTCTTTTCACTGCTTTGGCTGGATGCTGGAGAGAGGCCGGCAAGAAGGGGAAACCTGTTTCCCTACCACAGCATTGTGCCAGCTTTTGATGTCTGTTTAGATGACAGTCATTTTAATTTCCAAATGGGAGAGGATGGGGAGGGCCTTAGCTCAGAGTAGGAACTGGGAGGTGCAGCAGCTCAGAGTCAAAATGCTATTCATTTCATGGGTAGTCTCTCCTCTCTGGTACAACATTTTAGTGTACATGACAGGTGTGTGAAGTTCCTACCATCACAACATACCTGTCTGGAGCTTTTGGCCCTGCCATTGCAGAAAGCTTTCCTTGCCTATAACATCCTTGGCACCCAGATAGGTTGCTGACCCTGATCTGCTTTACATGTCTTGCCAGAGTCACCTGTGCTAGGACAGAGAGCCTTCTGCCCAAGAACCAGAGCAAATCACCACTTAAGGTACTCAAATGCAGAAGCCCAAGTAAGCATTCGGGCTTCTCTTCATCTGGTCTTAACAGGAACAGTGTGGGAGGTAAACCTCAGAAAGTAGAGTCTTGTACCAGCATGCCATGGATGAGGTTTCTAGTACATCCCAAGCCTTTAGCAGGAGCCATGATTTCATTTCTCTCTGTGTTCTTTCATGGCTGTTAAGTACTTTACTTTTTAGTTTCATAGAACACCTTGCTCTTATTATAGAGGTAAAGAGATCTGTGCTTACTGTCTGAGACCCGCCTCTCAGCCTCTTAAGCTCCGGTTTCTGCACAGGGACCTTTCAGAACACAAAGCAATTTTCACATTGGGTCTTGACCCTGTTTTCTCTTTCTTTTCTGCCAGTGTCCTCCATCTCTCTCCTACTGTGTCAGCAGTGCAAAACTGGCCTTTGTTTCTGTGACTCAGGAACTACCTTTTTACTATAAAGCTTGCCATCTTCAGCCTGGTCAAGTCTGATTTGTTTCATATCTGCAAGTGCATATTGGGTTATGTCTATGCATATCATTTTTCACCTGTTAACAATATTGCCATAGGGGTGACTGTCTTGTGGTAGTAATAAAACCAAACCCTACTGCACGTTGTTGTGTTGTTGATCCTACATCAAAATCTTTTACCTACTTATTTTGTTAGGGGAACCAGACTAAGCTACAGTATCAAGTGTGCCTTTTAGCTGGTATAAATTGGATGTACTCTAGCTAAATGACATATTTATAGCACTGAGCTGACCTCTTCTCCACAGCTGATTTTTTCAGGTATGCCATAGCTTAGCTTATTTTATAGCCCAAAGGGGGTCATCAGCTGGCACTTTTTCCTCTCTCCTGAGGAAATTATTCTACCATCAAGCTGTTCTGCTTTAAAAGCCCTTCTGGCCTGTTTGCCTTCAGTGCTCTTTTTACCTTCCTCTATGTTTGCCCCTTCAGACCTCCCAGCAGAATCTCTCTCTTTAGTCCTAATAGCCTTCTTACATTTCATCAGACCACCACATCCATCAACCTGGATTAGCCCTTCCATAATCATACTAATCACAGATATATTCCTTTTCAGCCCCATCCTGAGGTCAGGGACTGCCCGTTTGATGCAGAGCCTCGGTGGTGACATAACAATGCTGTGAGATTTGTTGCAAGCACTCAGGCAGCCTTGGGGAGGAGGTTTGAAAAGCAGTAGCTGACCAGCCTCTTTCCTTCCTCGCAGATAACACCTGCCGCTTTGAGGATGAGAAGATCTGTGGCTTCATGCAGGACAAGATGGACAACTTTGACTGGACCCGGCAGAACGCCCTGACTCAGAACCCCAAGCGCACTGTCAACACAGGGCCCCCCACAGACATCAGTGGAACGCCAGAGGGTAGGCACACATCTGGCTTTCTTTTGGCTTGGCTGCAGAGTCGAGATGCATGCTGTCGCTTGTCAGGAGTCCTACAGCTCTGGGAGCTGGTGGAGTGCTCATCTGCTTTCCACACAGCATGCTGCTTCTCTGCATGGGGTGCAGGGAGCAGGCAGTTAATTTGCATGTTACTGATTGGCATTAAACACACAATTAAAACACCCACGACTTTGTTCAAGGGAATAGTGTGAGCATTAGTTCTTGTTACCAGCTAATTGCCTGCTGCCTAATGCCCTTGTCCGATCTGATGCTTCCTTTGAAGTAAAATCTGGATAAACAAGTAGAAGAACATCTCTAACACCTAGATGGTTTTAGCCAGCTGTTTCCTCAAAGGAGGTTTCAGAGAGGCAAACGGATCTCCTTAGTACCAAGCAGCAGCATAAGAGACCAGATGGGAGCTGCCTGCAGGGTGACAGCAAGTGTCTCACCTCTAGCTGGAAGAGACTGGTGTTGTGTATTGTTCACACTTTCTGTGTATGGAGTACACAGAAATACTCCCATTTTAGCTGGATATTGCTTTCATCTTTCTTTAATGAGAAATGTAAATTTTTATGCAAGCACAAATCTTTGAACTCAATAAAAATTGGGAACATCCAATGTCCAGCTAAGGAAATGGCTTTTCCCATTAGTGTTCAGCATATCAGCCTGATCGAGCATTGAAAATTATGGCAACACATTAAATAGCTAATCTGGTCCTCCCTGGGTTGTTAACTACTACTTTGGTATTGTTCTCTTTAGATGATAATATTCTTTAGGCCAGCTATACCAAATGTTCTCTCCCTCTACTTGAGGCAAAGAAATTAGGCTGAAGTTGTTTCTCCCCCCTCTTTCTGGTTTTCTCCTTACACAATGCAGTCAGCTCTGGGGCTCCTTGTGCTACAGGAGAAAGGCTCATTTTGCACCCAAAACAGATGTGTGTGTGTGCATGTTCAGGGACTCATCTGCTGCATGTGTTCACAGTGGGTCTGCTGATCCCCATCTTTCCTGATCTTCCCTACATACTGCAGAGGTGGTGGGGGGCAATATGGACATCCTGCAAGTGTCTCTGTTCAGTATCACAGCAGGTGCAGAGTGCATGGAAAAAGCAAGGACAGTTTCTCAGAGTTGTAGTGATCTTCCCGTCTCTGGCATCCCATTGCTCACAGGAAGGGACACCCAGTGCACACTGCCTTTCCCCACCTTTCCCTCTCCTTCTGTAGGTTACTACATGTTCATCGAGGCATCCCGGCCCCGGGTGACAGGAGATAAAGCCCGTCTCATCAGCCCCCTCTACAACATCACTGCCAAGTATTACTGTGTCTCCTTCTACTACCACATGTATGGGAAGCACATTGGTGAGTACCCTCCAGGGAAGGTTAACCCCAGACGAGTGCAGGCTGTTGGGGAAGGCCTCCAGCCTCTTGCTTCATCAGCCACACCTGAGGCTAGTGATTCAGGAGGGTGGGAGTCCTACTTCAGTGCTTAAAGTGCTAGGGTGGGCTTTTGCTTTCATATACTTTTCCCTTAGCCACACTCTAGCAGTATCAGGGTTGTGAGGCTGTTGTGGCCCATCCTCAAGGCAGTATCTTGCAGTCAGCTGTCACCCCTTCCCCTTTGACTCACTCCCCCATTATCATAAGGCTCCCTACCCTCCACCAATAAAAGCTTTGTACTCTTGTGCACAGTTTTTCCCCACTCATGGCCACAGACAAGTTACTCCAGGCAGAAGGATACCTGGTGTACAATCTGTCCATTGGAATGGAGGTAGAGGTGGGGGCATTTGTGGGTCTGGAGGGCACAGCTGGTTTAGAGCAGGCAAGATGCATGCTTCCTCAGCTGTGCCAAGGGACTTTCTGCTCTGCCTGACTACCTCCTCTCTAACTGTAAGCCTGCAAGTGCAGTGAACACCCCAGAAGAGCCTAGCACACTAATGAGTTTCCATATACAGTCAAGGAGCAATTGCTAATTCGTCACCTCTTGATTATAATTTCATTAATTTGAATAATAGATGTACTCTTCCCACAGCACACTGGGTTATTAATCACCTGCTGGACTGGAGCCTGACTGAAAAATCAGGGCCCAAGCAGGAAAGTGTCCGCCCTTCAATAAACGGGGTTAATTAACAGCTCCCTGCTCAGCACTGTTGATGTCACTGGGAGGGAAAATGCTCCTGAGTCTGGCCACCACATGTGTCATGGCAGAATAGTTAAGCTGCAAACCCTGGGTTCTCCTTCTCTCAGTGGAGATGAGGCTGAAACCCTGACTCAGTAGCTGCTAGGGGATAAAGACTGGGCTGCAGTTCACTGAGCAGGTCTCCAATTCTGTGTGATCTGAGGGCTTATATTTGTTGTCTGCAATCAGAGCCCTGCTATGTCAGAGGTGTTTGCATGCACCTGTATTCCCCCTGCAGACTGCTCCATGCTGTCTTCGTGACAGGGGTGGCAGGTTGCTCAGGCAGAACACAGTGTTGGTTAACACCAGGTTTTCCTGAACCTGCTGGTCTTGTTTAGCTGTAAGAGTCCAGCTATTAGTGTTGACTGGCAAACTCAGTTCTCTGCAGTTGTCTGGTGTCATCAGTCAGCCTTGCTGTGTAATTCCTATGAATCCTCCTAGAGGCTTTGAAAGGGATCTCATTCTTTGTGATTGCAGCCGAGGGTAGTGCAGAGCAGTGAGAGACTGGCAAGGAGAGAAGATATATAGGGAGGTGGCTTCTTTTGCTTTGTTTCTTTTAGGAAAACAGCTATGTGTCATATTTCCAAGTTCATCTCATGGAGAAAATAAAAGCCCATCAGCTTTTGCTTGCTTTTGGAAGAGAGCTCTGTTTTACATCTCTTGGTCTGTCTGGAAAAGAGATGGACTGGACATGCCAGGGAATCAGTTCATTACTGGATTTTGTCTTTTAGCATTTTAACTCTTTATTGATTTGCTCCACTCACAAATTGCCCAGAGCAAAAGATACAGTGACTCCCAAAATCTAAGAAAGCTGCTGAGTGCCATTTTCCATTCTTCAGCTTCAAGCACCTTTTGTATCTGTTGCTTTTTCCCTTCATATTCAATGTTGCTGCCTCTGCCTACTCCCCATTTTCCCCATGTTTCACAAAGGGGCTGATAAATTTGTGTGAGATGGATAGACTCTTTAAAGCTATATGATCATTTCCAGGGTGGGTACTGCTGAGCTAAGAGCAAATAAATTATTATAAAATTAGGCTGACTAGATAGAGAATGAAAGAGATATAAATGAGAAGAAGTTATTTTTCTCTTGGCCTGTGGAATATGTGGCTTGGCCTAGCAAACCCACAATCTATCTATCTACAGATTGAAATTCAGTACCTTCTATCTGCTCTCTACTCTGAAGTTTCTTTCAGGGCTAGTCATGATATTCTATAATAATTTTGGCTTCTCTTCTACATATCAGGGCACCAGGGTGAAACTGAGACTTCTCCAGGAAAAAGCAGAATGCCTAGTAATCTTAAAAGTTTTATCATTTTTGTTACTCTGCTTTTTAATTCTTATGCTACTTCGTCTTCTTCCTGACTGCCACGCTGGCAGCACTCTGGCATATCTGTCCTCATCCCTGCACTCACACAAATGAGCCTGCATTTGGGACATGCTCTGTTTCACCAGGAGGTCTAATGGCTCAATCTGCATTTCTAATATATGTTGGTTACTCCCTGGTTGATTTTGCTTGTGTAGAAGCTGTGAAACCCTGCCAGAAAGCTTTAGCTTGTTCAGATGGTGCCAGTCTCAATACCCTTGGTGACTGAACTCTCAGCGAAGTAAGTTTCTTCATCTCTTCTTCTTTAGCCCTGGGTTGGAAGAGAGTGCATCCTCTCAGATACAGGGCTTCTTGCTGTGACTTCTGCTGTGAAATGAGGAGACAGACACTGGCCTCCTGACTGTATCACATAGGAGACAAAATGAAGGTAAAGATAGGGTGGCCACAAGTCAGGGCTGTGTCTTGCTTCACATATATCCAGCTATCCCTGATGCCTGCAGACATGGCCTCAACCCCTGGCTCACCTAGTGCTAATGCAGTCCTACCAAGCCAGATGCCAGCCTAGCTGAGACAGCTGTACCACTTAGCAAGAGCATATCAGATTCTCCTGTTGGAAGAGAGTGCCAGCAAGAGGACATCTCCCAGTCCAAGCCTTTCCTAGCAGCTCCATCTCCATCATGGAGAAAACCAAAACTCTGTCACTGTGAAAAGAAGTTGTACAAAATACTGACATTTACTTATTTTTTTAATAACCCTTTTATTACCTTCATCCTCCCTCTACAGAACATGAAAGCTGGTTTACTCTCACAATTTGACTGTAAAATATCCATAGCTATCCAAGCAAATCTTCCCTGGGAGAGTTCCCAGACACTACTCGTTTATAATAGATATGATGAAAGAGAAATAGAATACAAATGGACCATTTGTAGCCATGGTATAAAATATTCAGTGACTAGCAGAGCAGGGTGATGTTGAATATCTCTTAGCTGATGAGAGAGCAGGGTGAAGGGGAGATCCCTGAAGGCAATTCCTTGGAGTTATTTGGTCATTGGTTTTCCTTCCTCTGGTGCCCTCCAGAGCAAGCATTCACATTGCCCTATGATCCTGCCAGCCCAAGCACAGAAGTCAAGGGAAGGGGAAGGGAAGAAAGCCCATCTTCACCAAAAGCAATGGTGTCTCCCTTGCAACAGGCACAGATATATCGAATGAGCAATTGCTTGCTTTCTTTGGGAGAGGAGGCTACAGGTAGCAGGCAGCAACCAGGCACTAAGTTCAAAAAGCCATAAGCTGTTTCACACAGGTAATTGGCTTGTAGGCAGGCCACTTACACTGATTGTGTCACCACTAATGCCTTCTTGCTGAGTATGAAACACAGATCTAGAAGGTCTTCTAAACTGAATTGCTTCTTTACTTCTTCAGCTTGGATGATGCAACCAGTGCAAAGGTGTGTCTGAGAGGTCATGGTGGAGGATCACACATAGGAGCCAGTGCTAGCATGGATGCCATGTGTTGACAGGTAGTCAGAGCTCAGAGATCACACAGATAAGTACCAGCTATTTCAGTATAAAAGCAGTTTGAACCATAAAGACATCCTTTTTGTAAGATTCAACATCACAGTTCCCTCATTCCTACTAAAAACTTCGTTTATGAATACAGTACCCTGCTACTGCACATGGTTACACAGTTACATGGGTGGCACCCTGGAGGTAGCTGTATTCTGTTGGATATATAAAGGTTGCCCTGTATACAAACGCATTGTCCATGGAATCTGTGCCATTATCCCCAGTGAAGTAACTATACAGTAGAAGTTGCATCCCTGGGCTGATTGAGGGGATGCTGATTTTCCTGATGAGCATGATTCACTTTTCTATCTAGGTTCTTGAAAATAAGTTGCAGTTAAAGTGAACAGTTTGTAATTATTAAAAAAAATAAATAATAATTTTTAAAAAATACTCTTCCTTTTTCCACTTAATTCAGGTGGGTTCTTGGTTTTAACATCTTTATCAATAGATGTGTATTTGACTGATGTTTTGTGCAGACATACAGCAGCTTTCTCTGGGCTATGATACATACATTTTGGATAGATTGTGGTCTCTTCTGGTAATATTTGCTTTTTTGGGGGGAAGTTAGTCAAATACCTTATAAGATTATAAGAAAGAATTATAAATACCTGTCAAGATAAGCACATATTTGTAAAGTGTCATTCATGGTCTATAGGTTCAATACAGTTGCTCTGAACCAAAGACTGCTGAAGACATTGTTTTTCTAAAGATGTCAGTGAATGTTGGATTAGAGCCGTAGATTTAAAGATTATTAAGACCAGATAGGACCAATGCATCATCTAATCAAACTTCCTTCATAACCAAGGGCAGAAAATTGTCTTCAGTTACTCTTGCTGGAGTGCAGTAAATAGTTATGTGTCTACATCTTCATTGGATGTTTACTTACAAAGAGCACCAACAGCATGCTTGACAGTGCTTGCAGATGTGTGGGACTGAATCATCCCTAAGCCAAAGAACTTGTCATGTAAAGCTGAAGAAGACATGGAGAGGAGGGAAAAGTAGTCAGATTTGGATTGACTACATGTCATTTTTAGTCCTTGACTAGCATGTTCATGAAGGCATTCTTATCATTTTGAATTTGGATGTGCTGACCCTTGCCTTTCCTTGACCCTTACTAAAAGTGCATCACTGAATCAAGTTCCCAGTGCAGATAGCCACTGAAATGTTGCCACATTTAATAGTCCTCTTCTTCTGTCTTGCAAGTCATGATCTGACTATATTTCTACTTCAGCATTTATTGGGAAGGTTGTTGGGGTCACAGATTGGTGACACCAGTTCAGTTGCAGATGCCCTGCAGATGCCACAGATCATCTTTGCTCCTGTTCACAAGATTTGTGTCACTTCTACTCATCTGATGGGAACCTGCTATGATCCCTTCCTCCAGGCTCTCAGCAAAGCATCCTTCCATTCAGACCAGGCTCACAGAAGCAGCAGGAGCCTTGTGCAGAATTGAGTAGCTGTAAAGATATATTGCAACCTGATCATTTTCTGAGACATCAGGTATTGCATCAATTATTCAGACCCCGAGACTGCTAGGTACAAAACTTAACAGATGCTTAAGAGGAAACAGGAGCTCTCAGTGCGTATCCAGTTACTTCTTTAGCACTCCCAGGTCACTCTTCTGTTCTCTCCATGGATCATTAAGTATTTCACCAATGCCATAATTATACAAGTAGAGACTGAAGTTGGTCATTCCAGGTGCACATATGGAGACCTCTCTGGGTGCTCTGACACATTAAAGGCTGGAGGGTAGAGTACACAGCTATCTTGCACTACTTGTGCAACTATCACAGTCTGTTCTTGAACTTCTACAAGATGTGATTTTGTAACATGTATAAAATAATTCCCATTAAAAAAAAAAGGAAAAAAAGAAAAAAGAAGCTCAGCAAGTCTCATTCATTACTTCCAGGAGTGACAGCCTCTCCCAAAAACAAGTCTTCAGGAATGACAGGCACCCCAGCACTTGAAGGAGTTTACAGATCCAGGTTGGGAGTCTCATTGTCTCAGACAGTCAAGTTTGCTGGTGAAAATACAGCTGGGAATAAAACGGGAAAGGAATCTTTTGTTATAATGCATCCTGCCCAAAAGTTGGGAACACAGCCTGCTCTTAACAGCCTTCCTGCAGCAAACCACTTCCCAGTCCTGAAGCATTCACCTCTCCTTGGGTCAGACAGAGGAGGAGGCTTAAAAACAGATTTTGAATGGTGTCTTCAGTTCAACAGGAGTATGTGATCTCATCTGCTCATTCCTGCTGTCTTGCTGGCTTCAGCATCATGCTAAACCAGCCCATCTGCTCCAAGCCCTGCAGCTGTGCAGCTGCCCTATGCTCCACTCTAGGGACTGAGACCACAGGCTGAGTAATGATGAGGAAATAGGTTGTTAATAAGAGAAGAGACAGTCAAAGTCTTCCTCAGCCTAAGTACAACTAATTCTGCAGTGTTTTTGTCACGACAAAACACTGTGCCACAAACACACCCCACTTGTATTTTGGGGGCTCCTGGAGGCTTCCTTCTCTCTGGCTGAGGTCTTTGCAAAGCCTGCCCACAGAATGGAGGCAGGCAGGCTCCCCCTGTCTGGCTGTTGTGCTTTTAAACCTGGCAGAGTCTGTGAAGCAGAATTCTGTTTCAGCTCATTTGAGAGAGCTGAGCACAGTGCGTGCTCTCAGTCTGAGAGCTGAGCACATGAACTGTGCAAAGGACCCAGCTGTCTCTGGTGGTAAAGATTAAAGGGTCTGTTATCAAAGGTGGGAGAAGAGAAAACATTTGCCTGGAGACATGGGCATGTCATGAAAAAAGGGGTGAACAAGGAGCAAGCAGACCTCACAGCAACTGTGATTCACTCCTCTTCCTAAGTCTGCAAAACAGGTGGGAAAATTTGCCTACACATGGTGTCCTTCTTGTTATGTTCCTTGTACTCTCAGTCTGGCTGCTGCTCCCTAAGGTAGTATCCAACACCTCTGAGGCCCATGAGCTACAGCAACAGTAAGAGAGAAGGGGCTTCTTGGCTACCTTCAGGCTGCTTGAGTCTAGAAAACATCAGAGGGGAGAAAGATGTGCTGTTGCAGCTCACTCACCTGGGGCATAAAGTAAATGTAATGATACTGTCCATGGGCTGGCCAGCACTGCTGCTTGTGGAGGCTCTTCACAGCTGTTTCACTAGCATAGATCTCAAGCCCTGCCATGGACTTGGTCTTTGTTATGGTAATAATGAGCTGGCATCTACTGTCTGTAGGGCACTAGGCCCAATATCCAGACAGTACATTCTGGGGTTTGAGATTAATTTAGATGCTCTAATCTACAGTGCTCACCTTCAGAGCAGTGACTGATGCAGGCTGTCAGGTGAGAATCCCAGGATCACAGAGTAGTAAAGTTGGAAGGGATCTCTGGGGATCATCTAGTCTGCTAAAACAGGTGCACCTAGATCAGATCACACAAGAATGCATCTAGGTGGGTTTTGAATGTCTCTGGAGAAAGGTTCCACATCCTCTCTGGGCAGCCTGTTCCAGTGCTGTTGCCCTCACAGTAACATTTTTTTTCCTTATGTTTAGGTAGAACTTCCTGTGTTCTAGTTCATGCCCATCACTGGATGCTAATGAACGAGACTGGCCCCATCCTCTTGACACCCACCCTTCAGATACTTACAAGCATTGATAAGATCCCCTTTCAGCCTTCAGTAGTTGCAGTACTGCTTGGAGAACTCCCAAAAGGCTAGGATGAACTCTCCAGCTACTTAGATAGAAGCAGTGGCTCTGTAAAGGTTCTAAGTCCTTTTTTAGGGCTGTGTGGGTAGATGAGGAGCTGCACAAGGACATTTAGACCAGAATATATCTCATCCTGCTCCATGATTTCAGGCAGAATACTTCCTGTTTGTGTTTATGTACAGGGTATCCTTTCCAGGAGTAAAAGAGCAAGCCCCTAGATAAGGGGTGATACAGATTCTTTGCAATCTCTAGAGTTACGGTTGTTCTCAAAATATCCAGGATATCTTCCATAAAATATCTTTCCATAGCTACACTCTCTTCTTCTTAGATGGGGAAGTCTCTAAGGGTGCACATCCTAGGCTTTACAAGGATCTCCGGATAAAACCAAGATGTTAAGGTGGGTCTGGAGTATAAAACATGACATTTCTGACAAAATATATGTTTTTTTCTTGTAATGCAAATTCCTCCCTTTGGGGGCTGGTGGTATTTCCTGAAGACTGAGAAATCCCGTGAGAAACAATCTTTGTGTACAGAGGTGTTTGGACAGAAAGATGTTGTGAATTATCATACATATTGGTTATGGAGGAAATCCTGCAAGGAGCTGGAGCGTTGGCATGAATTGTCATGGCAGAGAGAACACAGAACAAATGAGAGCTTCTCTGCATCCATACAGTGGCTCCTGGCAGTGTACTGCATATACCAGCATGGAGATGGCCATAACAAGGCAGGATGAACCCCAGGGGGCATCTCCATCATGATGTAGCATCATCATGCAGGAGCAGGACTTGGCAGCACATTTGGGGCTGCTAGGGAACAAAAGGACTATCAGGGTATCTCAAGCACCATCCATCTCAGTAAGCAAGCAGAGGACACAACACTAAGGTTCTTACCATCACTGGTGCTGAGATTAGTGGATGCTTCCCTATCTCTGGGAAACAGTTTGTGACCCTTGAGATGGGGCTGGGAGGAGCAAGCTCTGGTGAGCTGTCTGGTCTGTACAGGTATTTGAAGACTTGCTCAGATCAAGATGAAGTTCGTTTTCTGCTTTTCTGGGCTGTAAACAAGCCTGCATCCAGCTGATAGAGTGGCAGGCACCATCCTTCCTACTTGCCTCCCTCTGCCTACAGAAGGCAGGGAGTCTCTAGAAGGTGTGGAGAAACTGAGGACCTAGTCACTATTAGGCTAAATGTCTAGAGTCAAGGCTAGTGGGACCATGGCTCAGCAGGTGATCCTGTTCCTGGCCTGATCCCATGGTCAGATCTGCTGTGATCTGCCACTGACTCCTTCACAGGCTGTGGGATCGCAACACACAGCACAGCAGAGCAGTGAGCTGGCACAGGGGAGCAGAGCTGCTGCCTGCAGTGGCAGGACAGGGCTGTGGAAACACAACTGGGTTTGGAGCTGAGAGGCAGACACCCATTTGTCCTGTAGGGAAGGACACAGTCTGTCCACATTCCCCTGCAAAGATATTTATGTACAGGAAAGGGATGGAATTAAGCATGATGGTATAATGAATAGGATGTGAAGGCAAAAAGTCTTTTAAATGCCAGACTTTGTCCTCTCTCTCTACTCTGTTCTGGCCTCATATTGCATGAGCCTTTGTTCTTCTTAGATAGCATAAATACAACATTATGGAGTGTGGAGATTTTTTTTTTTCCTCCTTGTTTTGAATTCCTTAAGCCACATCTTCTTGTCCACACATGAAAAGCCTGTTACTCATCACAAGCAACGTCTGAGGGAATTTTCCATGAAAAGGGATGGCAAGATTTTTGTTCTATACACACAGCATCAAAGATAGAAGTCTTGTATCGTTCATCGTTCTGTGCCAACACTTTCTCTAATTAGGCTGTGGATCAAATGAGCAAAGGAGCTCAAGCATGGTTCCATTGCAAGGCTGCTCCTACTGTATCACCATCTGCTCTCTGTGTACACAGACAGGTGGGGATACGCTGGAGAGAAGGAGGTAGAGCTATAATTTGCCTGCCTATCTCATGTTAGCACTTGTGTTATTCATCACAATGCAGACATGACCATACCATTGCATTTACCCCACTGCATGGATGCCCCAGGCCATCCTGCCTGGCATGTGCCCCACAGGGGTCCAGCCATGTGTCCTCTTTGCCTCTTTACAGTACACTGTTGTTGCTTCTTTGCTGACCCATTCCCTCCCTCCCAAAATTCATATGCATGCTAGACAGGTGAGATCATGATGGATCATAGATCAATCTCTGCAATTGGTTTTTCCGTGTCAGGGGATATTGCTTCAAGCCTATCCACATTTGACAGTGGTTTAGGGGGTGAAAATGTGTCTGTTTCTTGGATTTTTTAAATCCACAGCAAAATCCAAATAAAATTCCCTGTAGCCATATATAAGTAATTTTCACAGGTTTTCTGCAGGGGAAACATTGCCAATCTAAACAACGTATTGCTGTTTAAATCCCCAGAAAGTCCCAGCCACAACAGGGAACTGAAGGCTTTGATTCCCCTGATCCCTTTCACTATAGCCTTCCCACCTTAATGCAGTGCAAAGAATAAGTCCCATAGCAATTAACTGGCCTGCAGCACAGCACTGAACATGCTCAGTGTCTCTCTAAAGCCCATGGGGATGCTTCATGAGTAGAGATGGGATAGTGGTGCTTTCCGAACTCTAACCAAGACTCCGTTTTCTTGCTGTTGATGAGCTTTCTGAACAGTCCTGCTTTGAAGTTACTGAAGTGGTGGCTGCAGGACATCACTGTAGTGACCCTGTGACTGGACACAGGGGACCTTTCACACCAAAATGAGATCAGTTGAAGACATGTGGAGATAAAGTTCTTTATAATAAAGAGTGGAAAGCAGCTGAGAGGCTTTAATTGTCTTATTCTGCATATATTAATGTATGAAGCATCATTAGAGACTGTGAAAGAGTAAATACATCCTGTAATGGCATGAAGACAATTTACATTCCTAAAAAGTATGTGTCAGTACAAGCTGATATTATTTCTCCATCTCTATCTGTGCTACAGTTATTTTTCTCCCCTCTGCTTCCTAGATCTCAGAGCAGTAACTTTCCCACACAGCAGTGCAAATGAGAACACCAGCCTGACGGTGACTGCTATTCATTAACATCCATTTAAATGAGAGAGGGAGAGACCTGTGTTTGTTGTGAGGATTATGAACAGTAATATATTTTTTCTGGGGACTGTTGTGTGCTCCTGGGATTTGCCTGCACTAAGCTTTGTGCTTCTAGTCAGTGGTGTTAACACTGAATCATGCTTATGGAAATACTCAGAGTCCCTGTTAGAGGTAAGACCTCTTTCCTGCTTGACCTGGTTCTAGCCCTTGTACTGGATCTGCAGGTGACTCTTCCAGACTAAAGAAGGTCTGAGTCTTCTACATGCCTTCTCTTTTCATCCACTGGACATCTCTTGCTATGAATCATTTTCTTCTTATCCTAATCAGACCTTCCTGCAGTTGAAATGCTGTGGGAACTTCCACTGGGGCTTTCAGCTTTGGCTTCCCAGTTGGGTTCCAAAGCTAAAGTGGGGCTGCAGACAGGATTTCTCATGGGTAGTTAGTTGAACTCCTGAGATCACCCCATGCTGGAGCCAGGTATCCTACAGGAATACAAGAGGCAGTTGCAGTGAGACCAGGCTGTATGCAATCCTGCAGCCAGCCCAGCTCCTGGCTGGGGACACCAGAAGCTTTCCCTACACATTCCATAGAGCTCTCCTGCACTCAACACAGCACCCTGCCTCTCAGTGTGCAACCTTATTCTCCATTTGCTTCATCACTGCTTCAGCTGTCTGCCTTCCATCTGAGCAGTGTAAACTGGGCTGTGCCTCAGCCTTTCCCCACCCAGTCACACTGCATTAAGCCCCATCAGCTGCCCTGCAGAGATCTCTTGAGGAAACCTCTACCTTCTCTGCCATCCCACACAGATTGTGCCTTTGGCCCTGCCCTTACAACCCTGCCTCCCTCCCAGGGCTGACTCTTTCAGCTCTTCTGTATCTTCACTGCTGCTCAACATGACAGTGAAGTCCCCATCCCATGGAAACTGAGAGAAGACCTTTTCTTATTGTGAGAAGGTAACATTTAAAGGCATCCCTTGGGTTACTCTATCTGGCAGCCCAGCTGGTGCTCTTTTGTTTGAGTGCCACTCTTCTGAAATGCCAGCTCTGGTCTTAAAGGCAGCCAGCAGAATGTACAGTTCACCCTCCTGTAATTGATTCTTCATCACTTGTCACTGGCCTTTATTCTCCCTTTTGATTGGGAAGAAGGGATAATACAGATTGAAAGACAAACGTTAAGATTGCCTTGTACGGGGAGAGATAACAACAGGATTGCTGGTGTCCTGGGATTTCCCTTGTATTTGTTTGTCTCTGGTCAGCAGGAGAGATTTAGCAGCAGATAGATGTCCTGTCTTTGTGTGTGCCTCACCAGCAGGTGCCCTTTGGAAATGCCAAACACATCTGATGGAGGAGATGGGAAAGGGGCAACAACGACAGAAATAAGTGACAAAACTGGCCAGCTGGATCTGGACTCTTGATACAGGAAACAAGGCATGATTGCAGTACAAAAACAGGCAAAAGGTGTGGCTACAAAAGCTGACATCGGAGAACATCCCAGGTCAGCCTTTCACATCTTGACCAGTGGAGGCATGGGAATTAGAGAGCAGGTCCCGCTTTGGTTCTTCAGTTTGTGACCACTGGAAAGGTAGAAGAGCTCAGGTTCTTCTTTTGCCTAGTGTTTTCATGCTCAGGTCTTGTAAAATGTTTGCTGTAATTATTAGTTCTGCTCTGAGTTATTCTTGACTATCATCATCATATCATGTCAGCATGTAAAAGTGGCTAAAAGCAGTTTCCTAAGGATCACCTGGCAAGTCAGCTCACAGCTGTGAATGGTCTTCTCAGTCCCCACACTTGCATGGACTGTGCAGTGGCCACCTCCTGCAAAGCAGGATTTGGCTATGTAGTCTGTGCTCTAGGAAAGACACCTTAAATGCATCAGGTGGCTTTTTTGTTCAGAACCTGTGTGACATGCTGAATGCTACATAGGGAGGGAATTTAGTTAATAAGGCATGAAATGGGTGTTGCTAAATTGCATGGAGGTAGGTGTGAGCAGGTTTGAATTCACCAGATGTCAGGAGCTGCAGATGTCAGTACCTACATAAGCTCCACCTCCCTTTTTAGCCTGAGACTTAATCTATGGATTTTCATGACTGTAAGTGGGATTCTGGACCAATGTTTGATTTTAGGGAAGTGTCATGAACCCAGAGCTTTCCCTTGGGAAACACAAATTTTTGTGTTTCAGTTGTTCCATCACACAGTTGGCTTTTGGAGACAGACTGATAATGAAGCTTTGAGCAATTGGAAAGATGACTTGGTGCTTTCTGTAGTCCAGATTTATGTCTCTGCCTGGAACTCAGAGCTGAAGGGATTTGCAGGTACCTCCATCCCAGGCTACATGTCCTTAAACTTTACTGGCAGCCGATGACAGCCTGACACATGGTAGAAGGGAATGAAGTACAAGAGCTGCACAGTCTTTAACATCTGCAATTCTGGACCCAGTTCAGATGGAGTAGAGGGTTCATCTCTGTTTCATCTTTAAGTCCTGGAGTCTGTCTTGTCTCCCAGAAAACCATTCCCAGTGACAGCATTACTGGGAAAGGAAGGTGTTGTGGTGTTTGCCCAGCTTCAGGGAGGGTCTGTAATTTAGCAGGGATTGCAGTCAGGACTATAAGATCTGGCTCCCCTTCACAACTCTGATTTGTAAGAAATGAGCATGCTGTTCATCTGGTTTGACCTTCAGTTTTCTATGTGTAAACAAGGGTGGTGAAACACTGCATCTTGTAGGCAGGTAAGGGAGCTTCCTTTCCTATTTGGTGTTGTTCTATTAGGGAATTGGGGGACCAAATTGTTGAAATGTTTTTCCTGATGTTGCAAGAACATGGAGCTGTCAGCCAGGATAGTCTTAGGCTTGGTTTGGGTTTAGGTCAGACATTCACAGGCAGTGCTTTGAGGGTACTGATTTGTATTTCAGATACTTCTCTGGGTCTCTTCTATCTGGCCTTCACTTTTTTAATAGGGCATTAAAGTTCATTTGCTACTTGATTTGTCCCAGTGCTGGCTACTCAGCTAGACTCTTGTGCAACAGAACCTATCTGCAGGTCCCCAAATGAGGGTAGAATAAAAAGTGTCTGGTTTTACTCCCTGCTTGCTAGCAGCTTTATGTTAATTCTTTATTCGCTCTCAATCCCTCACCTCACCAGCTCTGACATCTGTAATTAGCTGCTCTGAACATACTCCTGTTGACATTGATCTATGCGTTATGTTGCTCCTATGCAGGCTGTCAGTTTGTCCAAGGGCCTTCGTGAGGACTAGATATCCTTCTTAGAGAGACTTTCCCCCAGAGAAAGCTCCTGAAGGCAGGGAGGACATAAAGAAACCAGCAGGTCAAAGCTAGTTCTGCTGGAAGATCCCATAGCGACTTCTCTCATCCTTGGCACTGTGTTTCCAGGAGAGTGATCCCACTTTCTTACTTCTGTCTCTTCAAGATTGTGCAGTGCCAGCTTGTCTCAAGATAGAGGGAAACAAATTATTTCACTCCTTGTCTTGGGTTGCGATGTGCATTTTAAACCACTGGGGAAGGGAATTGGATAAACTGCCTGTCCCGTCAGGCCCTCATCTAGTTTTTTCAGCTAGCCTTAGTGCTAATAACACTTCTGAATATCTCCAGGTGATAACATGTCCCTCTTTCCTCAGTTCACTAAATTATACACATATTTAATTATCTTAACCTTTTCTTGTAAGTGAACCACTCAGAATCTGAACATTTCATCTTCTTTATTATGCATCTCTGAACTCCCTGTGATGTTTCTCTTGCTTTCTGACAGCCAGGCTCTTGACACAGGTACTTCCAGGTCCCTGTCCTTCTCACAGTATGCCCAAGGCTGATGTGCCAAGAATGATGAATTTCAGTGGATCATGTAGAAGGGAGGCTATATAGGAAAGTCTTTTTCTCTGTTTCTACCCCTGACCTCTCACTGCTGATTCTTAGAAAGGCAAATGCAAGCAGGAATGCAGCATCCCCAGTGCAGACAGTCTGCCCTGTAAGGTTGTTATTGCTTTCTGCTCTCAGGCATAATATGTCTGTGTATGGAGACCAGTAACACTGATGACTAACAGAGTGACTAGAGTTGTGATTTATTTTTTGATTCACCAGCTAAATTGGAAAAAAAAAAAAGAAATGTGTCTCAGCCGTGAGTGAATGTTTAAAAATGTGTTGGTTTTTTTTACTGAAACAAAAAAAGGAAAATGCTCAGCTGAGGGGATTAGTAAAAAGTTGCTGAGAGAAAACAAACTGAGATGGTTTCATTTGTGAGTGGAAGTTAGGGGTCTGTGGCACTGTTCTCAAAGTGAGAACTGGAAATGCTTTGGGATTGTTGTCTTTGTTTTTTGTTTGATGACAGATGAAACCTTTTGGGTATTGCTTTGATTGAAAGAACTTGAATTTTATGTTGTTTCACAGGATGTTTGTGCCCTTCTGAAAATGTGAGGAGGGGGTGGTACAGACAGGGTGGTTCAGGCAGTGCTGCCCAAAGCTAACAAAAAATAGATGCTCTCTCCAAGGCTACTTCCAGGGCAAATGGCAACTGAGGACACAGGTTGTATTTCTGAAGCTGATGACCAGAGCCAGGGCAGGGAGAGTGCTGTACGCTGCATAGCATATGCAGGTGTTAGTGGTGAATGAGAAGAGGCAAACATGTTCTGGGCTCCCCAGTTCAAGTGGGATGTAAAGAAACTGGTGTGGGTACAATGCACGGGCATCTGGATGGCCAAGGACCAGGAGCAGAAGTCCTGGGGAAGAGAGGTTGAGGGAGCTGGACTTGCTCAACCTGGCAAAGAGGAGGCTGCTATCAGCCCTTGGTCCCCAACTGTTTTAAAGGTAATTTGAAAGATAACAGAGACAAAATCTTGTCAGTAGTAATAGAGGACAATGGCCATGACTGATAACACTGGAGGTTCATATTTTGTCATTAGGAAAAGTTTATTACCTCAGGGGATTTCAAGACTCAGATAGGCAAAGCTGTGCTGCTCTCATACAGACCTGGAGACAACTTCAAGCAGGAGTTTGGATGGGATGCCTCTGGAGGTCCCTTGCAGCTAGCATTTCTGCCACACACTTCTTGTGCCACCCCAACCCTGATGAAGATTTCTTCTTCCTCCTCCTGTCCTCTCTGTCTTCTTCTGGGTCTGTATCTTCCCTTCGACAGCCCAAAAGGGTGAAACATTGACAGTGACATGTCAATCAGTGCAGGAAAAAGCTGTCTCCCTCCAGGGATTACCACCGAGCCTCTGCAAGCTGTCCGTGTACCAGCTGGGGCTCAAGGCTCAGCTATGCTGGGGGCCATCCCAGCAGACAGGGTTGCCTGCCAGCCCCAGCACACTAGCACCCATTTTCTCTCTTACAGGCTCCTTGAACCTGCTAGTTCGTGTGCGGAACAAGCGAGCCATTGACACCCAGGTCTGGTCACTCAGTGGGAACCGAGGGAACATGTGGCAGCAAGCACATGTGCCCATCAACCCACCTGGGCCCTTCCAGGTAAGTCAGGTCCACAGTCAAGGAGCCACCTGCCAACTGTCCTGTCCTGTCCATGTGCCATAGGCTGTAGAAGACTTCCCAGCAGATGTCTGCCTCCATGGCACAGGAACTGGTTGAGCACAGAGAGAGCACTGGTAGCTCTCCATACCCAGAGTCACTGGGGCAAGAGCTTAGTGGACACATTAAAATCAAATCCACTTCTCTCTGAAGCCATCCAACTTTGTTATGTGCAAGCATATGTTTGGCACTATACATGTTCTGATTATAGCTGATCTGGAAACTGTCAAAGAGCTCCTTCTGCTACCAGTCTGTGTGACAGGCCTCTTGGTGTTGAGCAGCTGGGGGATTTAACCTGTTGGTGTAAAGTAACTGAGCACTAGAAGTTTCTTCTAGCATGTGCTACAAGAGCTCACCCACACTGTTACCCTGATTTAGGACTGTAAGGACACCTTGGGAATATGAGGTGGGCACTCTGTGTCTCCCCACCGAGTCATTTTTTGCATATCCAGGAGGTGGGCTGCTTTGTTCCTGGATGTTTTATTGTAGATGATTTTGTCCAATATATTACTTTGCTGATGTAGGGTTGTTTGTGAGAGCTGAGTCTGTGCAGGCTGGTAAGTTGTAGCACTGTGGCAAAATGCCCAGCATGCTTTTGGGTACTTTAAAATAATAAATAAGAATTTATTTACTCTCGTGAGTGCTGTTTGGTATCAGTTGTTTTGTTATTGCAGCACACTTAATAAAGCAGAGCTCTACATGCTCATTTATTACTCTGCAGATGCTCAGCACACAGGGGCTGGTCCTGTAAGCAGTTGGGTCTAGTTCTCCAGATCCTGTGAGTACTGGAGAAGCACGAAGGACCCATTCACTTGGGGACCTGATAAGATCTGGTCCATACCCTGCTCACATCTGCAGAGCCCCACAGTGTGGGAAGGGTCCCCCACAATTGCAGCTTCACACTGGGCTCTGTTCCACGCTCTGCTTGCAGATCATCTTTGAAGGTGTCCGGGGCACAAGCTACGAGGGGGACATTGCCATTGATGACGTCACTCTGAAAAAGGGGGATTGTCCAAGGAAGCCAATTGGACCAAATAAGGGTGAGAGTGTGCACGCCTCAGAGGAAAACAAGTCAGTGGGAGTGCATACATGAATGCATACTATAGATAATTTCAAGGAGCATTGACATGTTGGTAGAACTCAACAAGATGGCTGAGTCCATCAGCAGAAGTCAGCAGAGGAACTGTCAGCTCTTGAACTTGTTCTTTTCAGTCATGAGTTCTCTAAGGAATACTGTAGGTTGAAGCCATAACAAAGTTTATAAGCAGTACATGGGCATTAGTCTTTGGGTCAGAATCACTGGTGTGCCTCATGACTTACTTCTGCCTATGCCCTTGATAACATGCCTCAGGTGGGCAGAAGAGCAGATAGATGTTCAGAATATGCAAATCAAAGCCAGACAGGCACTTGTAAGCAAGGTTTAATTTGTCTTCTTTATTTTTTAAGGAAAAACACCCTGTTGAGGAAGAGTCACTTTCAGCAATTTTCTTAAATCCAAAGGTGAAGCAGGAAACATACATCAAAAAAGACAGAACACTAAAAATTGCAAAATCTCAGGTGCAGTTAGAGGTCTGTTTTAGCCTAAGATTGACAGGCTGTAAACAAACACAAACAGAACATTTTGTTTGAATCAAGTTGAATCTTCTGGAGAAGAAATGAGGGTTGGATTTCAAAAGTAACTAAGATTCAACCTTTTCTTCCAAGTTGAAAAAGATACATTTTTGGGAAACCTTAAGAATGTCCTGGAAAGTCTAGAAAGATTTCTCCAGCAGATCTGAGAGGTGCTTCATGGTTCAGGGTGGGAGGAGAGGTTAAGACACTGATGTGCACTGACTTGTTTGATGAGGTCTGGATCCATCCTATCATTAATTCTTTTTTCTCTCTTCTTGTCTGGCAGCGGTTGCTCTTCCAGGAAGCGGTGTCCCAGCCCTGCACAGCCCTTGTCTTTGTGGCCCATTGACTTTCTTCCTTTACGTGCTGCTCAGATGATGGCAAGTGACAGCTCCTGTCTTCGGACCAAGATATTCCTGCTCCTTTCCTACTCAGCCACCTCTGCTCCTCTTCCTCCCCTCCTCACTGGCACACCAAAGTGTCCGTATGTTACCAAAGACTGACAGGCATGACCATGCAAAGGGATCTGGTTCAGAACTGGAGCACTCCTTGAGAAAGTTATAATGTCTAGAACAAAATTAAAAAATAAAGACAAACTTTTTTTAAAAACACATGCATTAGAGTGAGAGAGAAAGAGAGAGGAAGGGAAGGAAGGAAGGAAGGAAGGAAGGAAGGAAGGAAGGAAGGAAGGAAGGAAGGAAGGAAGGAAGGAAGGAAGGAAACAGAAACACACAAAAAAAGGAATAAAAGACAAAAAATAGAAATGAAGAAATGTGAAGAGCAAATGGAAGAAAAAACCCACCCCCATGATTCCTTGGGAATGTCAGACGGGACTTCCTCAGGGAAGTGAGAACTTGTTTTAAACAAACAAACAAAAAATATATTAAAGCACAAATTTCTACCAGAACAGTTACCTTCTTTACTGCAGAGCCCCACAGCTTAGTGGATGATACACCGCAGTACTCCTCCTGTCTCCCCAAGCTTTCCTGCTGGCCGGGGCTGCCCTGCTCCAGCCGCAGCTCCCTACAGCAACACTGGCCTCGACTGTGGGGCAGCAGCCACACCGTGTGTGCTGGTGGCTGGAGCATCTTGCCTCACACCGCATGTGCTTCAGTATCTCCATCCCTCTGCATCTTCCAGGTTCTCATGTATTTAATTGTCCCCTGTGTGGTTTGCTCTGGCTTTTCTCCACCGCTCCGTGCTTCTCACCCACCAGCCTGAAGAAGATGGAGCAGGAAAGGACCTATCCCATGGACCATGCTGAGTGGTGGAAATGTCCTGGTAGATCCAACTGCAGCACTGGCCTTTGAGCACCCCTTTTTCTCCCTCAGCACTTTTGCTGGGAGGAGAAACTACGAGAGCAGGTCTGAGCTGCAAACAGAAATGTGTCTCTGGGGCTGAGAGATGGGATGGGATGGGATAGGATGGGATGGGAAGGAAGGGGAGGAGCAGTTGCACATTGGCTTCCCCCTATGAATGCTGGAATGACAGTCGCCTCGGCCCTAAACCCAGGATTGCACCTTTGCCTGTTTTTCATTACCTATTTATTATGGTCTTTTATTCCATTGTTTAACTTCCCCCACCTGAAGCTTTTTGGATTGTGTGAAGAGTCAGGTATTTAACCCTTCTTTAGCTAAATAGCAGGTCTTGTGCTCATGACCAGCCCCTGGGCCAGCAGTTCAGACAGCTCCAATACTGCCCTCTCACCTTCTGAGGCCTTGTAGCATGCAGCACATTAGCTGCGGAGGAGGCTAAGTGTGGTAACAGCATTGCTGCTCAGGGGAGAGGTGGCTGAATTTTGTCAGCATGTGCAGTCTTGCAGGCACTCAGCTTCCACTGCCAAAGCAGTAGGCAGAGGAGCTGAAAGGTGGAACAATCAGGAAAATGCCCCAAGAAGGATGGAAGCAGGAAGCTTGATCCTCAACCCAAAAGAGGGGCTTATACTGAAGTGAGGTCCTGTTTTCCACTAAGGAACAAGGGAACAGGGATGGGAGAAATTCACATTTTCCTTGATGACAACATGAAGGGATAAAGCTGGTGCTTCTCTGTTGCAGACCTGCAGCAGGTCTGGCCTGAGCTCCTCAGGATAGAGGCACGTGTTGCGCAAGATGAACCCCCAGGAGAAGGGTCTGCCCTGTGCCAGACAAATAGGAGTTGTGATAGCCTTGTTACAATTGGAAGTAGCTATGGGCATGACTTACCTCCCTGCACAGGGCAGAATTAGCCCCACAGAACTGTGAACTGGGGTTTACTAGCCCACACTCTGGAAACTGTTAAGTGGAACTCTTCCCCTTAAGAGACACCCCACCCCAACTCTGTATCCAGGGCACAACAGATGTACAATGAGCTAGCTCTCTCACTGGAGCCCAGAGTACCCATGGCTGCTTACCCATTTCTGATCAGGTTCTGTGAGACAACTGTGCTTGTCTATAATCACCTGAATGTACCAGCTGCCTTCTGCATTGCTCAGCTTCCAGCAATAGCTGGTGCCTCATTTCCTCTACTGATGGAGGGGGAAAGCTCTTCATTAACTCCAAAGGCATCCAGTTTGAAGTCATGACACCCATAACTCTCTAGCTCCTGGAAGGACATTTATCTGCACTAATGCTCCCCAGCCACCATCTGAGAGAGAAAAGACATCAGCTGTGAGGGACAAGGAGACTTCTTCACAGGAGGCCTCTCAAGATAGGGATGATACAGGTCTCCCTTGCTCTTGTTGCTTTTGTCCACTCCCAGGAATGAGGACTGTCTTTTCTGAAGTCTCCACTCCTTGCTCTAGAGCCCAAACGTTGATCACACTGCATATTTAACCAGGAGACTAGTGGCTGTCTCCCAGGGCCAAGCTGTATTGTGGGATGTTGTGGGTGCTGACAACAATTCTGCTTCTTGCAGTCTTACCATTTTCATGGACAGCCAGTACCACCGTCAACTTTTAGCTGAGTTCTTTCAGTCCTATGCTTTTCCTTTTTTTACATGCTTGTTGGAGGCTAGAAGTCATCACCCTGCTCTTGATAAGAATCAACTTTGACTCCTAGGAGAGAGAAGGTGCTTTCCAGGGGCCCTCATGTGCTTCATGATGGCTCCTGATCAGTCAGTGGCAAAACAAATGCGTTATGTTACTGATTCCAGGCAGCTTCTGCTGGGCAGAAGGTGGAGACAGGAGCGTTTTCCCACCGGTAAGAGATAGCCTAGGGCTACCATCTTACCTTCTAGGCTCTGAGTCAGAGACTCTTGTGGCCTTGTTTCTACTTCATGCTTAGCCAGGGTTGCACAAGCATGTTTGTTGATGTTTAGTGGGCAGGGAGTTGCTGTGGGCCTGTGGAGCTGCAGCCTGAAAATTCATCATGGACCAAGTGTTGTCTGAGAGACATGTTTCAGCCAAAACATTTCTAGAGACATCTGCAGTGAGGGTGTCCATACCCTGCTGCCAGCTCTTGCAAGGAAGGATGTAAGTGCCTCCCCAAGCTGAGTCATGGCACAGGAGGCAAGGAGCAGTGGGTCCAGGGCAGACCAAGCAGATCACCTCAACCAGAGATGAAGCCTTTTCCTGCTATCAGGTGTGGGCCCATCAGCTTCAGTAAAAGTCTCAGGGGGCCCCTTCACGCTTAGACCTCTACTTCTTTCTCTCTGGCTAGAAAGCAGCTGGTAGTGAGTCTAGAGGAAAGTCATTAACCCAAGTGCCTCAGCTTGTCAGAAATACTGAGGATGAAAGGAAGGACCTCATTTCCCTGGCAGGTGCACTGAGAGAGGGTAGCAGAAGAAAGAGGCACTTCAGCAGCAAGAATGAGAAGCTGTGCAATGATGGGTTCTGGGGGGAAGACAGTGTCCCTGCTCTGTGAGGGCAGTGGTATTTGTGCTTTGCTACCCCATGCTTGAGGGGGCAGTTCTTGCAGTGGTAATGCATCCCAGGTGAGATACAAAGCCATGCTCCATGTCCCATGCAATTAAAGATCTCCTCACACTTTTCCTAGTGTTCTGGATAAAATACAGTCCTTAATTACAGCTTGTCATCTTAAATATCTGTTGTAGTCCCAACATAATATTTCTTTTCTTGATGTTTTATGTTGTTCTGTGCCTATCAAGTAGCTGCTTTTTTCTACTCCAGAAATGACTGCATTTCAGTGATGGTGGAGGTTATTCCTATACATAGTATGAAATTCCCTACAGAAGAAAAGTGCAATATAAATTTAAGAGACTGCTTTTATTTACAAGGAGACCTCTGCTTGGTAGTTGTAGAAATACATTAGGAAGAATGTTGTGTGGGTGTTAGACAATATATACTCAATTTCTTTATTTTTTTTTCAAGGTATAAAACAGAAAATATGTGAATGTGCAGGCTCCTGGGTGTATGTTGTAGATATTAGAAGTAGTGAATGCTACTGTGTAGTTACAACTGGGAGCTTACAAAGAAACTTTCATTTGAAACCTTTTTTTTTTTTTTGTAGTTGTTCATTGTATTCCGAAAATATAGGGTTTTTTTATTATAATTTTCCACAGTTCAGTGCAAGTCCCAATAACAGGTCATCAACAGGACTTTAATCCATGGCTTTTAACAATATGAACATCAATTTCTACCACTTGCTCTGAAAGCAACTCCTAGCTGGTAATAATAATAGACTATTTTTCTTCCACATATATCAGCCACTGGGAAGCGATGGAGCTAATATGTTTCATTTGATGTGGAGTTAAGTAATTTGGAATGCCTGAGTACAACTCATCACAGCCATATGGGAGTGAAAAAAAACATTTCATCTGTATGAAAAACTTTGTGTAGTGAACAAACTGCTTGGAAACTCCTAAAGTGAAGTGTCTGTGATGGGCATCCCAGCAGAGCTGTGAGGCGTGCTGCTTGCAGAGCAGCTGTAGCAGCAGCAATATAAGCTGGAACAGAGGAGGTTCCATGGAAACATAAACGAGAAACTTTTTCATGGTGAGGGTGATAGAGCAACTGGAACAGGCTGCCCAGGGAGGTTGTGGAGCCATCTTCTCTGGAGACATTCAAAACCCACCTGGACTTGTTTCTCTGTGACCTAATCTAGGTGATCCTGATCTGGAAGGGGGGTTGATCTAGATGATCTTTCAAGGTCCCTTCTGTGCTTCTGTGATATGAAGCCCTTCTTCTCAGAAATAGCTTTCTTCTGGAATAAAGTAGGGTGGCAATCAGGGAAAAAGTAGGGTGGGGGTACATTTCTTGCAAAAACTAATTTATGGATATATGAATGAGTATAGTAAACATGATACAATTTGTATTTTATTCCTGATTGCTATTCAAAGTACAGAAATTTAATTTCTTTCTATATGAAATCCTGTGGATACACAATTCTAGAAGGACATGAAAATGCTGTAGTACCAAAGGGAGAGGAGGCTCTGGATTCCTCCTGCTTAGCCTGTCCCTGTCGCTCTGTGCCAGGAAATCCACCCTGCTTTTGGGTTGGTGCCCGGAGCTTCTCAGCCTGAGAAGAACAGTCACTGGGAGCAGCAAGTGGTGCTGATGGGAGCAGCATATCCCTCCATTACACGGTTGCTGCCCTGAGCCTTGTCTGCAGCATGAAGCAGCCCCTGAGCAAGGTGCTGGCAGCAGCAAGCCCTGCTCTGCCCTGCCCTGAGGGACTCCGCCTGCCACAGACAGTGACAGACAAAAGGACCAGGGCAGGATGGGGCAAATGGTGTTGCTTCACCCCACTTGAAGAGACTTTTGCCTTAAATCAGAGAGCTCAGAGAGCTGCTGCTTCAGGGTGTTGCTGTTGCAGTCCCCTTGGTCTGTCGGAGCCATTTCCCTAGAAATGCTGCAGCACCCCTTTGCCCCCTGGCTGCCTTTGGATGGCCTGGCAACAGCATGGCCATTCAATGCCCACATCACCGTGGGCTCTGTGCTTCAAGCTGGGTGTGATGCCCAGCTCTTGCACCCAGGGAGCATGACCCTTTTAGTGAGGAAAGAAATCGCATTTTGAATATCTCCTGTTCAAGAGAGGGGCCTTCTCACACTCCTTGTCGGAGACCAGGTTTGTTCCCTCACTCTTTCTCCATTAAATTGCCCTGACATCTTGTCTTTTCCAGGTTGCCTTTAATACAGGTGCAGCCTTGTTTATAGAGGCATCAAGTGTACCACAGCAGGACCCTGTGCCTGCTGTGCAAGAAGCCAAGATACTGCCACCATTTTTATTCTTTTTATTTGCTTTAGCTCCACTGATAACTGCTTGTCCTGCTCATCCTGAGAAGGCATTTAATGCAAACAAAAGGCATTTGAAGAAAAACAAGTGCTGGAGAGCTCTGGAAACTGTTTTTTAACAGGACCCAGTAATGGGTTATTGCTCCATGGTAATAACTGGCAGATGGCTATTTCCAGCTGGGAGCTGAATAACCCCGGTTACATTTGGCATCCCAAATTATAGCTGTGGTATGTAAGTATTTTTCAGTACTCCTCTTGGGAGTAAGACACATGTCAGTTTGGTTTACCACCTGTCACCACATAGCTCACTATAGGGGGATTCTGGGGTGTTCTGATGGCTACTTACAGCCTCGTGTGGTTATACCAAATCAGATACAGACACTTGTGCCCTGGAGGCCTTAAATACCCCAGGATGTATTGCAGAATAACCCAGAGCCACCTTTACACAACCTGCCTTTCCAGGGAGGGAGGGGATGTAGCTTCCAGGGAACAGTAGTCTCCAGAATATCTCTTGCCCATGGAAGAGCTGTGCCATCCCACTCCATTTTGGCTGAGTGAGGTGTGTGCCTGGCACCTAAACTCTGGGTTGAGCAACCCTGGGTTGCTTTGCCATCAAGCAGCCTTCCTCAATGGGAGAGCGAGCTCCAGAGACAGCAGGTATCAGGGCTCACCATGTCCCTGTGCTGTGTGGCTGCAGGACTTTGGGGGAGGTCAAACTGATAATGGCCTCTGACACTTGTTACACTCTTCATCACCTACATCTAGTCTGGTACCTTCTCCATTTTGCTCCCCTTATCCCTGGCACAGCCTGAGGGGCTGGTAGAGCTGCCTGGGTGGTGGTGGTGGAGTAGGAAGACAGGAGCACTTCAGGTCATGTGTTGGATCCATCAGGGATCTAGTGTAGGTCTCATCCTGGCTTTGTCAGAGGCCAAATAGGGCTCACAACAGACTCATGTGTGGCTGAGAGGATGGAATAGAGCTTGTCCATTTTCTTGAGAGAGGAAGCACAAGCTCCATGCTTCATTGCCCTTCATTTCACACCAGTGAAAGCAGTGGGTCCTGACCTGCAGCTGCTCAGGTGATGGAGACTAAACAAAATCCCTTAAACCAGATATCCCAGCTGGACCTGTACTAATAAAATGTGCCAATCCAGCTCCAGATCCCCAGCACATCAGTGTATGAAGAAACTGAGCAACCCACTGTGAGGATTTGTTAGCATGGGGCAGAGAACAGGGAAAGGGAGAAGGTGAGATACTATCTTTGCTGGAAGCTGTTGTAAAGGTGGAGATCAGCAAAGAGAGGTTTATGTGGAGAGCTGTGGAGGTCTGTGGTAAATCCAGGTTTTGAATGAATTTGGCATGGACTGCAAAACATTTGCTCCTGTAGAAGTAGGCAAAATAGGGTGCTTCTGTTAACTATTGTCCTGAAGGGGGATTTGGCTATGAATCCTTGGCTTACAGTAGGATTTTTTACTCACAAGCTGCCTATACTCATCATAATACCAGGGCATCTGCACAGCCCTCACATGTTGCTAGTACCCCCAGCAGTGCCAGAGCCCAAAGCTCATATCACTGGATGGGCTTTATGCTGTAATGGCCTGGTCCTCACCTGAAGCACCAAGCCAAGAGAAGGGTACCTGGCTGCTCTACACTCATATACATATGTCCTGCATACCAGCCAAGTCTATAGGAAGATAAAAGACCTGCTGCTGGACCTGCAGTGGAGGTTTACTTGATTGAGGGAACGGGGCTCTGGTCCTGTCATTTAGGCAGCAAAGTAATATTCAGATGCATAAAACCAAGATACTGCAATAGAGACTTATTCTGAGATGTTCAAAACTTGCATAACTGTGGTATGCCTTGGATAATTGGCAAAGGCAGGCCCTGGTTAAGAGCTGGAACATGCCAGACATCCTTCTCGAGCACTGTGGGTGAGCACTGACTCCTTTGCCCTCAGTGTTACAGCTGCTCAGGCCACAAGCTGAGCCCAAATGAGCTGAGAGCGTGTGCAGCCCCTAGTTCCCTGTCAGCATCACAGCTTCTGTGGGCAGACACCAACTGCTTTTCTTTTTATGACTGTGATATATAATATGGCACTGAGATGAAGCTGTCTTCAGGTGTCACTTGCACTGTGTAGGTCCAGCACTGGTAAGGTGTTCATCTATCAGTTTGTAAAGGGATCAGAGCTGAAAACTGAGGTGTGAGGGTATTGCAGCTGCCAGCAATGCAGCAGGGAGGAAACAGGACTGGAAAGCCCCTTTTGAAGGCAGCAACATCTTTGTCCAGTCCTCACCTTTCTCTTCACCGATTGTTCCCACTCCACCTCTGAGCACCCTCCAAGGTGAGGGCATTTGGTGTGTCTTGTCTCACTGTCCCTTGTTCTTGAGAACCAGCTATGGGTATCAATAACAGAGCAACAGCCAGGAAAGGCCATAGCAGCATGGTCAGCTCAAGCAGCACCTAAATTGTGAGGAGAGGAGAAAATCAATTGCATTGTCTTTGAAATTCCACAAGAACTGACTAGAGCAGTACTTAGGTCTTTTTTTTCTTTATAGATGGTAGCATGTACCACACAGAGGTTGAGTGGCAACTGGAGCTTTCCCTGGGAAAATTCAGATGTTGACAGGGGAAAGTGTTTACAAACTGGGAGCAAAGAAGCCTTCTTGTGCATTTATGTAGTTGTTTCCTGGAGGTGCTGGTATATAGCACCCTGGGACAAGAAGACTCAGAGTTTGCTGGAGATGACCTTTTCCTCTCATCAAATCTTGATGTTTGTCCTTCTCTGTTGCACATCCCCAGCTTCTCAGTACATTGATGTTAACTGGTGGCATCAATTCTGGGTAAAATGGCTTAGTTCTTTCAAATAGATGAACTTGGCCCATTTTCCTAATTCTTGGAATCTTCTAGATTTGTCATCTCACCCCAGAGGTCTCCACAGCATTCATGTCTCAGGACACTTCCCAAAAATTGTGGATGCTACAGATACGTGTCTCTTCTTTGTGGTTTTGATTACAGCCCTTGCCCGACAGCATGGAGACAATCTCTAATCTTTAGATGGGATAGAAAATATGGTGCCAGAATGGTTCTGCTTGGGTCTTTTTTTCCCAGCCAGAACCATCTTGCTTGTATTGCAATCCACACGGAGGAGGAAAGGGGCTGTCACCCAATATATGACTGTCTCATAGGGAAACAACTGTGGCACCTCCTGCTTTTGGCTAGAAGTGAGTGTCAGACAGTGTTTCCCATGCTATTCCTCACTCCTTCCCCCCGCTCCATATGAATTTTTAGCCTGGAGGGATCAGCAGCAGATTTCATCCCTGGATCCCATAGAAGGGGATCACACGAAAATCCTGTTCTTGGCTTGCAAGGGACAGGGAGAAGCAGCTCAGGCCCAATGGTGAGCCACTTCAGTGGGATCCAGTACCAGTGGGATTATGTCACCCTCATGTTTCCAGGTTACCAAGGCCAGTAGAAAGTATATGTTGACCCGACAGAAGCATTTAGAAATGCTTCACACAGACTCTGTATTTGGGGATACTATGGATGATGGAGGGAGTCTTGTGATGTCTTATTTTTTCATTGGTATCCTAGGTGGGGACCCTGGGACAGAGCCCTATTCTCCACCCTCCTTCCTCATTGCCACTATGTCTTGTCCCGTTCCTCCTCCACATGTCACAGGATGCCATCACCATCATCAAGCGGAGCTGGGACCCTCTCACCACCATGACACCAAGCTGTCCACAACGTTAAAAGCACAAAACACAAAGGGACTGAACTGAACCTTTTAAACAGGGTGAGATGTTTTATAAGCATTTCCTCATCCATACTCTCTCAATCCTGATGCATCCACTGTGTAACCTATAGACTCTCAACGTGGATTGTTTCATTCAAATAAAGCTGCAGTACTCGAGTGGGTGAGCCTGCGTGTCCCTCTGTGCCAGGTCGGGAGGACAAGGTGCAGCCTGCGATTTGTGGTCACAGTGGCTGGGGCAGGGAGCTCATATTCCTGCCTAACACTGAGGTACCTGACAGTGTTTGACCCTTGGTTCTTCCCAGAATGTCTAGTTAGGTCCCTAGGGTAGACTTCTCATTTTTTTCTCAAACCCCAGCACGGCAGCTGGGCACAGGACATAGCATGGGCAGGTTTGAGGCACGTAGTGCTATGGGAGCTTTGTAAAGGGATCATGGGGTGGACAGCACAAAGCCCTCTCCTGATGTGCCCTTACCTTCTTGCTACCTTTCCCAAGCCTCCCATGATGCCAGACCTGCTAAGCAAAGCTGGTCCTCTTCTGTCCATTGCTCTTGGCCTCTCCTGCAAAGAAAGGAACCAGGGCAGCAACTCTAGAACTAGTAGGTGTAAAACAAGCCAGCAGTCATGGGATGTCACTGTGGCATAAGGTCCCCTTGTCCTGATACTGTCCTCCACCCTGGGGTCTCCATCATGAGTCCCATTACTTTATGGGTCCATCGAGGAATGGGCAATGCTAGCCATGGCTCATGCAATGCCTAAGATGTTCTTGGGTGAAGGTGTCTTCTCTGTGCCAAACTACAGCCTAAGTAAAAATTGTCTTATCCCAGTGATGGGATTAGAGTAGAAGAGAACTGGATGTGAGAGCCAAACATAATTTTGTTTTACATGCCATAAGCTGCAGCTGTTGTCTGAAACTCCACAGAGGCTAAAACATTAAACCAGCACCCAGGTAACTGCCCTGACTGTGGACCAGTGGATCACATAAGATACAGTCACACCCTCTGCTTCTGCTGCTGGTGTTAACAATGCTGAGCCAGTGGCATCTTTGGGCTGCCTGAAGAAAGTTTGAGGCATGGCTCAAAACAATGCAAAAGGGTCCTCCCAGCCAATCCAGCATTTCTGCCTCCTATGGTCTCCTCTCAGCAAGCAGTTGTCAAACCTACTAGCAGAGTGGATGGCTGGTTCCTTCAGGGGAAAGTAATCATGCTTAGTAAATGCTCCTGATATTCTCTCTCATAATGAAAAATAACTGCTCCAGATGGGAGTCCAGAGGGAGCTGGATACTGGAATTGCTATGGAGTTTCAAGTCTTAAAGATGGAAAGTGCTATTAAACAAATACATATGTATATATGTATATATATATATATATATACACACACACATACTATATATACATATATATGCATGCACATAGAGTTCATATCTGTCACTCATGCACAAGTTCAGTTCACCCTTGTCATGCACATGATAAGACACAGAGTCTCACAGCTCTGCCATGATTTCTCCTTAAGGCCCCCCTTCTTGAGCACACCAGAACAGCTCTGGGGATGGACAGGGGCTGGGCAGGAAAGCAGGCTGTGGTTTTCAGGTACCTGGCTTCATTTCTTGCACAGGCTGGGAAGTAAATGAGGCAGGGGGCATACAAGAGAAGGAACATGTATGGTTGCTAAATATCACCCAGAACGCTGGAGGCAGCTCCAGCCACTTATCTTTTGTCCTGTCACTTGGTCATTAATGACATTAATGACTTTTTTGTCATTAACTGTTAATTCCACTTGTTTTACATGTCCCAACAATACAGTCTACTTTGCAGAAGCACTCACATCTTTCTGAGTGTTGTCAGCTATAAAATGATCCATACTCTAAAAGCGTGAAGCCTGTCTCTCTCAAACAGAGAACTAACATTGAAAATCACCTCTGATAACCCAGACTTTAGTTTGTGTCTATGCCTTGCACCCCATGTGTGGTCATTCTCACAACCTGCACAATAATATATTCCTGGACTTCATGCTGCAATTCTTCTCCAAGGGAGAAAAGGATTTGCTGACACTGGACCTAGGTCCCAGCTTTTCCTGCAAGGTTCTCTGTAATTTCAATTGTAGAGCTGTTATGGCTCAGCCCCTTCTGCGTGCATTGCAGTTGGTAATATCACCTCCAAAGGTAGAAGCAATACTAATTTTGTTATAGCTTGATCACTGGGAACGCCCATCAAAAAGGCCACGAGGGAGAGAGCCGTTTTTGTCTTTGCCTTGGTGATTTGATGCTGTACAATAAATAAAGCCTGGAGCCAGACAGTGAGTGATGAAGATGGAAAGGAATATTGACTGCGTGCTCAAGTAAGTACAGCCCTTCACATGAAACCTGCAGAAACACGAGTTGTACAGTCATTAAGAAGCGGGTGGTGATGCAGGTACCCAGGGATGCTTTTTACTGCACTCCTGCATGCTTCAGGCTGGCTGAGTGTGGGAGCGCTGTCTTTGCACCATCACACCCAGCTTGTTGGTAAGCTCAGGTACCCCTGCGGGGCTGCCATGGTACCTGGTGCTTAGCAGAGGCTATTTCCTGCTGTGCCAACAACACAGGATCAGACTAGAGAGCAAAGAAGCCAGCTGCATGATCTGCCAAAGTCGAAGGGCTGCAGCTCACCTGGCTTTGCACAGCCTCACTCCCAGCTGCCTCAAAAAGCTCCACTGCACGCTGCAGGCAGTGCTACAGTTTGGCATCCCCCCCCTCCAAAAGCTGCCCCCTGCTTTTGGCAGTGAAAACATTAGCATCCCTAACCTTGGCCATGGCCTGCCCCAGACATGAGCTCTCCTCTGGTATTTCAGCACCTCACCCCAGCCCTTGTCTCTGCCTCCAGCTTTTACCCTGTACCCCTTGCCGATGCCATTTCATTCCCACTTCCCAGCCCTCGCTTTTAATCAGGAGCAAGTTGTAATTTATCCTGGATCTTCAGGAAACTAGGAAGCCTGAAATCATTTGATCGCCTCTTCTGAGGAAACTGACATCACCACCATAAAAATGAGCAATTCTTAAAATAGCACGCAATCTGGAGAAGCCATGTGCCTCCGATGGCCACCACCTCTCCCTCACACCATTCCTGGCTGCATGCACTCTCCCATCAGCCTTCCCCATGACTGTCTCCATGATTTATGGTCTTAATAACTGAGCCTGAATCCTGCTGCTCCCCCGCCCCACTCCCCTGGGGCTCATAACCAGCCACCACTCAAACTCATCACATGGCATATTGTGGTGCTGTCTAGAGCTTCTCTTCAGAACAACCCTGTCATTTGCTCCTCTCCTCAGGACAAGACATCTTTCCTGGAGGAGACCTTTGGGCAGATCTTCCACTTCCCTTTTCACAGGGGACGTTTTGTTACCTTTTGATGACAGTCACCATCAGCTTCCTATAGCTGCAGGGGTGAGAGGTGCTCCTGCACCTGGATGTGCATGCTCATCTTTTGCAACACATTGGCAAAATATGAGCTCCTCCCACATACATGAATGCCTCCCCAGAGGAGAAGGTACAAAGGAAGGCAGGTAGTCCCTTACAGGTTTTTGTTGAATGAGTGTCAACACTAGGACTGGGACACAGAGAAGGAAGCAAGAGCAGGAAGGCTCTGGAGGTAACCATGCAGGGTCTGGGGGTGGGGAGCCCACATGCTTTGCACCTTTGCAGGCACCACCCTGCCACATGAGGGTCTGTTCCCAGCCACAGAGCACCTCATAGAGTCATAGAATCATTTAGGTTGGAAAAGACCATTAAGATCATCAAGATCATAATTAACCTAACACTACCAAGTCCACCTCTAGACCATGTCCCTAAGTGCCACATCTTCCTCCAGGGATGGTGACTCCACACTTCTCTGGGCAGCCTGTTTCAGTGCTGTACAATACTTTCTGTGAATATTTTTTTTCCTAATGTCCACTAAACGTGTCTTGGGGCAACTTCAGCCCGTTTCCTCTCATCCTATCACTTGTTTCTCAGGAGATCAACACTCACCTTGCTACAACCTCCTCTCAGGTAGTTGTAGAGAGCAAGAAGTTCTCCCCCCGATCCTCCCTTTCTCCAGTCTAAAGAACACAAGTTTCCTCAGCTGCTCCTAATAAGACTTGTGCTCTAGACCCTTCATCAACTTCATTGCCCTTCTTTGGAGACAATCCAGCACCTAAATGTCCTTCTTGTAATTACTGGTCCAACACTGAATGAAGTATTCAAGATGCAGCTTCACTAGTGCTGAATACAGAGGGGCGATCACTTCCCTAGTCCTGCTGGCCACACTATTTCTGACACAAGCCAGGATGCCATTCGTTTTCTTGGCTACCTGGGCACATTGCTCATATTCAGCCATGTGTTGATCAACATTCCTAGGTCCTTTTCTACAAGGTAGCTTTCCAGACACTCTTCCCCAAGTCTGTAGCATTGCCTGGGGTTTTTGTGACCTATGTACAGGACGCAGCTCTTGGCCTTGTTGAGCTTCATACTATTGGCCTTGGCCTGTCAATCCAGTTTGTCCAGATCTCCTTAGACCATTCCTACCCTCAAGCAGATTAGCACTCCTGCCCAACTTGATGTCATCTGCAAACTTATTGAAACTGTCCTGGATCTTCTCGTCTAGATCATTGATAAAGACATAGAAGAGAACAAGCTCCAATACTGAACCCTGGTGAGCGCCACTTGTGACTGGCCACCAACTGGATTCACCACCACTCTTCATGTCTGACCATCCAGTCATTTTTTTTTCCCAGTGAAGAGTACACACATCCAAGCCATGAGCAGCCACTTTCTCCGGGAGAATGCTGTGGGAAGTGGTGTCAAAAGCTTTACTAAATTCTAGGGAAACATCTACAGCCTTTCACTCATCTACTAAGTGGGTCATCTTGTCATAGAAGGACATCAGGTTAGTCAAACAGGACATGCTTTTCATAAACCCAAACTGACTGGGTCAAATCACCTGGTTGTCTTGTATGTTCCACATGATGGCACTCAGGATGATCTCAACCTTCCCTGGCACCAAGGTCAAACTGACAGGCTTGTAGTTTCCTGGATCTTCCTTCTGACCCTTCTTTTAGATGGGTGTCACACTTGCTAACTGGGGCCTCCCCAGCTAGCCAGGGCTAGCTGATAAATGATTGAGTTTGATCACCTTGGGGCCATGTCTCCCAGGTCTCTTTTTCTATTACTCTTCAGCTCTAGGGTACTGGTAAAGCCCTGCTGACTCCAAGTCTCTGGCAAACTAAGCACCTGCTCTCCTGCTTGCACTCCAGAGCACATAGCTCAAAAGCAGTTAAAAGGAGGTGAAAGACCCCAATTAGTCTCCAAAGAGTCTGCTTACTGTTTCAAGAACTGCTCCAAGGTCTCCTGGCTCCTTGGAGGTTAAGCTAACTTCTTGGACTAATTGATAGCAAGAGAGAGGCACAAGACAGTTCCCTCATCTCCGATCCAAGCTGCATTCCCACCTGCCCCTGAAACTCCACACTTCAGCTGTGCAACAGCAGCATATCACCTGGTGCCCCTCCTATCTTCCCTTCTGCAGATTAATGACTCTCTAATTGTTCTTTATCTAGCACTCACAAAAGTGGGGTCCTTTGTTTATCACAGAGGAGACAGAGCAGAAGAAAGGCACTGGGGCATCCCCAGAGAAGTGGGAGTTAATAAGCCATCTGACTACCAGCATTTGCTTTGCTTGCAATACCTGGTAATAGGAGTTGCCCTGGAGGCTGGCTCAGGAGACGGGGCACAGAGAAGGGTGAGTATAATTTTCACAAAAGCCAAGTGGCTTCCTAGATGAACGTGAGTGCTTTGCTGAGCAATAAAAACAAAAAAAATCCATGGCCACAGTATGACACGATTCAGGATTGAAGTGGGGACAGGGTGCAATAGGTCCAGACAGGGATAGACCCCTGAGGTAAGAGATAGACACATGTCAGTCTGTGGTACAGATCGTGAGCAATCACACAGGTGGGAAAATGCTGAGGGGAAATCTTCCCGTCCTTGCTGAAGAAAACAGCAGATACAAAGGGGGAAAAAAAGCCCTCCTCTCCACAGCAGTGACCATGGAGGGTGAAACAGGAACAATGCCTCTGTTCTGTGTTCCCAAAACACTGAGTCATGATGGGGGTCTTCTGTCCTCATTGTCCCCTGCTCAGGGGGCTGGGTATTTCCCCAGATCACACACATACCACTCCCCCAGGGATGCTTCAGGTCTTGGATTCCCCAGGGGACTGCGCCCTGGCTGCAGTGCAGAAAGGAGTCAGCCAGCTTGAAACAGTTAATAGCTGTCCTCAGCCACCACATCATGATGGATGAGCACTGCCCCATGGAAATGTCACTGTCTGAACAAAGCATGAGCTCATTCCCCTCTGCCTCCAATCTCAGCACAAAGCCAGCTGGGATGAACAGCTTCTGACCTCTCCGAGCAGGCAGTCTGGCCCAGCCTCCCACCTCTTGATGAGTGTCCAGGCATAAGCAGCAGAAGGAGATGTGACATTTCAGGGTGTAACCAACCCCACTCACTCCAAGACCTATTAATTAAGGGAAGAGGGGCTCCTCTGCTTTGCCACAGGGAGGAAGAAATGTAACTGGATGAGGGATGGTCGAGCATTCAACCTTGTTATCTAATTTGAAAAATGGGCAAATGAGGTAATTATGGTGCAATATTGATTCATAACAACATGTTCCATGAATGTCATAGCAATAACTCTCAGTGCTGCCACACAGCTCCCCCAGCCCCTCCTTGTCTGCACAAGGCAAGTCCAGGCTTTTCACTTTAGTCTGTACATGTTTACGAGATGGAGCCAACAAGTGTAGAAATGGACAAGGCCACATCCTGCCCCTGGGACAGTCACAGCCCCACTGGACAAACATCTTCAGGACCTTGTCTCTGATGATCCAGGTTTCTTGTGTCTCTATTCAGTCAGGTCCAATAAGGGCAGCAAGCGGGGAAGGAGGGAGTCACGCTGGTGGAAAGGGAGAAGCTTCACCAACACTGCCAAAATCTTCCTTAATGGCTTTGGCCGAGCCATTGCTCCGCATCTGTATCTCTGCCACTGCAGATAGCCACAATGGCCTTTTAGGACATTGCCTACTACATTAGTACCATCCAGGTAAGTTCCTAGCAGGCTTGTTAAAGATGTAAATACAGGCAAGTTTCCCAAACATCCTACGGAGGACCTCAGACTTCCATTTATATATGTGTATTTCATATGTATTACACACACAATACCATATAGTCTGCACTGTGCCCTATAGCTATGTGAACTTGTGTCATTACCCTTTAATCTTCAGTCTGCTTGTATAAGAGCCAGTGTGTATATCAGTTACAGCCAGATTAATTTAGCAGGCCGCTAATATCTCCACACTGTCAGGTCAGACCAACCACCCCCGTCTGGCTCATGAATTGCCCACCGTAAGTGGGTGAGAAACCAGCCTGTATGCCTGGGAATGAGTGGAGAGAGATGGGGTCCACCCACATAAATCTCTTTCTCAAAGTAGGTCTGTATGGGTGGCACCTCTGAATGGCACTGGGATTCACACCATAGGAGCCAGAGCACCTGGGAACATGCTGCCTAGCACAAGGATGAACCTACACAGGCCTGCTCTCGAGGTGCCTGGGTGTCTGTCTTCTCCATGCCATAGTCACATCAGGAATGTGCACCAGGTACCCCCTTTGCACCCCTTGTGATGCCAGAGGTTTTTCCTGACAGCTGCTGCAGCTTTTTCCCTTCCCACAAATGACTGGTGAAATTGATGCTGTCAGAGGAGAACAGTCACAGCTCTATTCACAGCTCAGACACTTTCCTTTCACCACATGTAAAGTGGATGATCATTATAATCCCCTCCCTCCCTGGGGATATAAAGAGTCAATGAATAAGTCATAAAAAGGAGTGCTTTGAGATCCTTAGGTAGAAAGTATTCCAGGGCTGTTATTGTTATTAGTAATGACACATACTTATTCCACTTATTGCCACTTCAAGCTACATTAAAGTCATTCCTTAGATGCAGGAGACTTCACACAAAATATATGACCTTCTGTTCCAAAAACACAGGCACCTGCCAGTTGCACTGAAGCAAATATCGCTGTCTCCCTTTCTCCAGGCTCCTTCATGGACACTACCTTGTATCCTTATTTTTCAGCAGTGCCTCAGCTTCATCTTGTCCCTCCAAAGTGTCCTAACCCCATTTCCATGGTCAAATCTGAAAGCTTTTACCTCTCCCTCCTCCTTCTGGTTTTCTCCACTTCATCCCATTCTCTGTTACATTCTCTTTCTCCAGATGGTGTTACCTCAGACTTTTCCCCATGTATGTGTCTTCTTCATTCTCTGCTTGCTTCCTCAGTAGCTTGTCATATATTCCTATGCCCTACACCCACACCTTCTTCTTCTGTAAAGAATGTTGAATTCTACGAGTTATTTAGTGACTCAGTTTCCCCACTCTGTTGTCCCGCCACCACAATGGTGGGAGGTGGATTCCTGTAGGGTATATCTACAATTAGTAGGTAGGAATACCTCTCAAGACCTGTTAGCATAAGAGTAAGGTTACCTTCAAGTTGTAACAGAAGATCATCATTTGGACCATCAACTTCAAACAACTGCCAGAAGGAGGTGAAAGATTCAGGACATGGGAAGACAGAATGACTGGTGCTTGGAGGCAGTCTAGAATTGTCAGGGAGGATGCTGCAAGCAGGTGCACTGTATAATGGTTATGCTTTGCAGCTCTGGCATCATGTTCCTGCCTTCCAGAGGAATAGATCAAGGAAGTTATGATTCAAAAGGACTGTCCTGTTGCACAGTGGACTTCCTGAGAGGACAAGTCCTGAAGGGTACATGATGGTCTGATCCTACTGAAAGAGCTGCTGGGAAAAAGCAGATGGATGCACTCCTGTATTACAATGCACTCTGTCCTGGTGAGCTCATCTCCTCAGACATCCTCCTCTCTAAGGCCTTGGACCTCTCAACCCACAGACAGGCCTGTGTACTTTTGCTGTCCAGATGGTCACACATAGATTGACTGTAATGCCTTTTCCTAGATGTCCTACTGCCATGTGAACTTCAACACATCTTTAGAAAACTGCTTAATATGGACTACAAGCCTTCCTACTCACAGCCTCTTGTCATCAAGAAACATGTCTGTTACCCTTGACACATAGGCATGTAGTGCATGGGTGTAGCTGTGGCCCTGGCCCCTCTATTCTCATCATCACCCAGGTCCTATTCCTCCAGCCTTTTCCCTGCCTCTCAATGAAAAGACAGCACTTCTCTACACAGCCAGCATGAGCTCTCCCCATTGAGTTCCTACAACCCCATTGCCACCAGGAGATGTCTTCTCCTCCTTGATAGCTCTCCTGTGGGTCATGCTCTGATTTCTGTGCAGGGACATGTCAAGCAAACTCATCCAGATCTCTTACTAGCAGGGTTTTCTTAGGGTACAGTGTAGGAAGAGAACTCTCACCTTTCTTTGGCTTTCTATAATACAGATGTTTAATCTGGAATGGTTACTAAGGTCTTGATGAAGAAAGAGAGAAATCTGGAACAGGGGGTTGGCCTTCTATTAAACACTAATTTGGAAGACAATGAACCTCCTTTTCCTCCACTGATTACAGCAGGAGTGCAAAGAGCCGGTCTAGCTTCTGGATGGCTGAAGCAAGGGAAAGGAGACCCCACCTGGCACCCAGCAGTGACCCAAGTCCTCTCCACAGCTCAGTAAGCCTCGTGTAAATACAGCCTGCAGAGTAATTTCCACCCAGGAGAATTAAAGTATCAAAGGGAAAAGGCTGGAAACTGATTCTGTGAACACATCCTTATGAAGATGAGCACAGCAGTTACCAGGTTATGTTCAAATGTCACTTCAAGCCCTTTAGACACTGGCTTATGTCTGCTATTTGAAATTTTAAGCCTCTAAACACTGACTAAAAACTACCCACTGACAGAGAAAATATTTGTTAGTTTACTCCAAGTTTATTAGATGTTAGACCTAATTAAAAGTTCCATTGCATGGTAAATGCTTCTTTAATTACAGTGAGACAGGAACATTAGACTTAGAATTGTGGTTTTGTAGAGAAAGCACATCTAATTATCCTGGTATATTTAGGGCATTATTTCTATCTATTTGAAATATGTTGCACTATATGTTGCTTATTCCAGTCAGAGCTTTACAGAAATGTGTTCCAATCAAAAAAACACTTAAAAAAAAAATCTTCTACTTTTTTTTTTTTTTTTTTATGTTTAATTTATTCTTAATGAAAGAAACTAGACTAAGAGTCCCTGGAGGATGAATTCCCATGTTTGTGCACAGAATAGATAACAGGCACTGCATTTATCAGTGTTAAGTGATCCCAGTGATCGCTGGGATCTTTCTTAAGAGTAATTGGGGAGTTAAGAATCCATCATTCAGTCCTTCATCTTGGCATATGCATCATGAACAACAAAGTTAAGTTTTTAGGATATGGACACTTTGTGACACTGAGCTGATCTTAATTTATCCATTTTAGTCTCTCTCCCAACACCTCCCTAGTTGAAGATGTCCCTGCTCTCAGCAGGGGAGTTGGATTATATGACCTCTAGAGGTCCCTTTCAACCCAGACATTTCTATGATTCTAAACACATTTCTACACAGTTTTATTACCAGAGGAACAATCCTGCCCCTCACCCATCTCTCTCAAATACTCTGACTTCCAGGCTATCCCAGCTGAACATTCTATACTGGCTCCACAAAGCTAATAAGACCATTTCATCTTAGCTTCATGAGACCTGAGTTTTGCTTCAAATTCTTTGCACAAAAAGAACCTTCACGCCCTTGGCACCCCTGGTAAACAGCAAGACTTGGAGAGCAGTTGTAGAGTTGGCTGGTGTAGTCCTTGAGCTGTAGATCCATATTGTGTGGACAGAGATAACTAGTTCCAAGCTGCTGTTTAGAGTGGGGTTATAATGTGTATGAAGGGGACAGAATGTCAGGGGGACTGTTTTAACCATGGAAGAAACACCTCATGTATTTGTGGTCTGAATTAACTGTAGGCTTTGCTCTTGCAAGTGAATAGTGAAGTCTAGTGTGCTTCAGTCATCTGGGACATAGGGCATAGCTGCTTTGCACCACTTTTAGGTTTTCTCAGCAACATTCTGGGGCGTTTTTGTTTTGTATATTTTGCTTTAAAATAGCCATTGCTATCACAAAAAACAAACAACAAAAAACGACAACAACAACAACAACAAAAACACACACACCGAAACCAAACAACAACAAAAACACAAAAAACAACACTAAACTAACCAGCCAATGTTTATTGACAAAACAATTATGCCAAAGTGGAAAGAAAAAAAAAAATCCCTTATTTCTTCGGGCTGTTGTTAAGTCCTTTTTGCCAACCTGAAAGTGTTAATTTAAAGGGTAAGAGAGTACAAGCATTCATGTGATCTGTGAATAGTCTTTGCTCACTGCTCTGCACTAGGCATTCTGAGCCAGTCGCTCCAAGTACCAAAACCACAAAGCTCACATAAACCAAAGCAGGACCCAGGAGCAGCCCAAGGAGGGATACTACTCATTGCCTTCAGCTTGCATATGAAAATCAGTGTTCTGAGCTGCCCCTGCTCTGAGCTGCCCAGGGCGGGACAATGATAACCCTTGGAGAGTTGGGGTCTTGCTGAGGCACTGCTTTAGGCATTTCTCTTGCATCGGTGATGTCAAATGGCAATGAATAATGGCACTGAAGCAGCTGCTGGAGCATGAGTGTGGTGTCCTGGCAGCAAATCATTATAAGCCTTAAAAAAAAACAGACTGCATAAGCCTAGAACCATGAATCATATCTTTCAAGTGTCCCTACATACTTCCCTGAGAGCCAGAATGCTCACACCAAAGGCCAGGAGAAAGAAGATGGAAAAATTCACAAGTGCATGGAGAGATCATCCCTAGAGAGCCACTGATTTATCTTCCCAAGGACTTTAATGCAGCTGGAGTACCCAGACAAGTCTTACATGTTAAGACTCCTGTGAATGACCTGTTCTCCTTCACTGGGCTCACAGGCCATGAGATGACAGTGCAAAGCCACCACAGCCCTAACTTCATGATGCAGGTAGTCAGCAGTGAAATATGCCTCCTATGGAGTCTCTAGCAGGGCATGGAGGGTAGATGGATTAGGATGGACATCACCACAGCTTACCACATGTGTCCCAACCTAGCCTCACAGTCCTTCTCTTCCACAGTCTTCTCTTCCTTCATGCCACACAAGGTGGCAGCCCTGGCTCTAGCAGAGGGGAGCTGTGAGCAGGAATCCAGAGGGCAGGCAGCAGCTGAGCGGCCAAGTGCTCAGCTCCTCAGGGCACCTCCAGCAAGTGAGCACAGCAAGGTGGGCAGGCTGCAACCACTGCCTGGGGATTATAGTGCTGTGAACCTGAACACATTAAACAGACCAGTGGAGCTGTGATCTGTGGTCAAGGCTTTTACAGTAGGGACAGAAAGGAATAGCAAAAACTGGTGCAGTATGTTCACCAAAATCAATTATTTGAGGGAAGGCATAGGGGTACATAACAAAACCACTTCTGCTCACTGGGCATGTAATCCTACAGCTGGGGAAAATCACAGACGTGACACTTGGAAACCACTGGCACTTGTGAATATTCATGGGAATGTGTGCATACAAGGGGACAGGAGGTCTCAGAAGAAGGCCTGACGCCATTCAGTGTGTTCATCAGTCTCTATCAGAGGAACTGAAATAGCTGTGAGCCAAGAGGTCTCCTGTGGTTTATGCTGACATTTCCCACACAGTGCTGAGGAGGTGGAAGGACTTTTTTAGGTCAGTCTGAGGCTCACATCTTATCAGATCCATATGGATTTCTGACTTTGCTCAGAAACTATCAGATCAGAGTTTCATCTCTTTTGGTTTTGTAGGTGGTCATCTAAGCTGCTGATAAATCTTCCTGGAAAGTATCTTGTGCTGAGGGCACAGAGCAACTGCTATTTACAGCCAAATAAAACTTTGAAAGTTCTTTTAATCCTTTTCATTTTTAATCTTGTTGTTTGATTTCCTTGCGCTTGGAGTATGAAAAGGTAGTGTGGATTTTCCCACTAAGAGGTGTATGAAAAAAAGCTCTGTAGATCACACTCTGGTATCTTACACACTGTTATCTTACAGACTGTCAAAATCTTCATGGTGTAACACCTCACTCCATCAACTTGTTCAGCAATTGTCAATCAATCCCAGATGCTTGTCATTTGGTCCGGAGATCCTTCCTCAAATTTATTTCCCCTATTTCCTATCAGTCCTACTGCACATGGAATGAAGGCAGCAGGCTCAATGTCTAGAGCAGCTGAAAATGCTCATATAGACCCCCCAGGTTGAGCCATTATAGAATTGTTGGACCTTCCCTGACTGCCCATGCCAGTAGCATGTGGATCACCTGGTTTTTGTTCTTCACGCTAACTCATCCTCCAGGAACAGTCCCCCTCAGAGTAAGAATGGTGGCATGTTGCCCCAACTGCCAACCCACTACTGAAAGGAAGTGCTCAGAACTGTGGGATGAAGAATGGATGAGCTCTCAATTCATGGCACTTAGCTAGAAAGGGTATAGTCCAGCACCAGAGCTGTGATTGTCTGCAGGAGTTAGTGACAGAACTCTACACTTGCCAGAACATTTGAAGAACACACAGCACACTCAGAGCAACCAAGGGGGGAAACCAGCTGGGCTAGAAGGTTACATGAGTTAAAGACCTTCTGTCTGCAACAACAGCCAGGGCAAAGCTGAGAAGAGTTCTCAGTCTCCTGATTTCCCTGTGCAGTCTGATCAGCAAATGGAGCCTGTCAGAAAGGCCCTCATACAGATATTATCACACAAAAACCCAGATGTGTTGTGAAGATTGTTTTAGCAGCTTTCACTGGAGCATCTGATATCAGCCACTGACAGGATTGAGATAAGGGCCTAAAGGGACACTTGTCCAGCACATCATCTCCTATGTTCACAATGGCCACCTTTCCTCATTTTCCTTCACACTTTTTGATGTAAATGGGAAAAATTGGTAATTCCATGGTCTGAAGAGATGCTAGGCCCTGGGAGCTGATTGCTCATCTCTGATGCCCTTCAGGTGTGAGTGACCAGACTTTTGATGGTATCTCTTCCCATATTAGACATCCATTCCTCCTTCTTTTCCTGAGAACATCTTATGCTCAAAAGAGTTATCCTTTATTTTAAAGGCAAGTCTCTAAATAGATAATGCTCTGGTTTTATAGTGAGGTCAGTACTTGAATACACTATAAAACATTCAGCAGACTCAATGGCTGCCTTCCTGCCCAGCTGCATCACAGCCTCAGCACCTCCCACAGCTTATACATACTCTCCCTTTATTCATCCCTCCCAGGTCTCCAGGGTCAGGATGGCTCAGCAGAGAACTCTTCAGAGAGACGCTGGGTCTGGGATGTACAGTGTGACCTCCCTCATCACCTCTACCCAGAGACCAGGGGCTGAGAGATACTGGAAAACTACTTTCTCCTGCTCCCTTTGCTGCTGCCTGGGAGACCACTTGGCCAGCCCATGCCTCCATCTTACAACATAGGCATGAAGACATTTTGTGCCCAGCTTCTTGATAATGAGCGCTACCCTAACGCTGCACAAGCAAGATGCTGAGGGCTATGCATGTCACTGCCACAGCATGCTTTTTCCATCCAGCTCCTGCTCATCTCCCCATCCCTACTTCCAGGGAACTTACTGCAAGCTGCAGAATGCAAAAGGACAAGTCTCACAGTTTAGGGTCAGGGCAACCCAGACCGATAACAGACGCTCTCTTTTAACCCCCCTCCCTCCAAAAACAGGAGAGAAAAAGGAATAAGGGAGAGAGACTTAGTGATTTGAAAAGGAAACCAGAACAATTTAATGAGACTGAAAATAATGAAATATATACAAATATGTACAAAGCCAGTACCGAACCCAACCCCCTGTAATAACCAAAAACGGTAATTACGTCACCCTCACTGATGCTGTGGAGGAGCTGGATTCATCCTGGCACTGGGTTTCAGGATCAGGATCGAAGCGAGAGAGCGAAAGAGCAAGTGAGAGAGCCAGAGCAAGAGAGAGTGAGAGAGAGTCAGTGAGAGAGAGACTCTCCAGACCCCCAAGCTTTCTATACTGGCTATGACGTCTATGGGCTGGAATACCCTGTTGGTCAGTTTGGGGTCACCTGTCCTGTCCACTCCTCCCAGCAGGTGCGGTCTTTCACTTTTCTGCACCCCTCAGTGTGATACACAAGTTCTAGCAGTGGCCTTGGTCTGCATTCTACCTCTGGTAGTAACTCTAAACATGAGGTGTTATCACTGCTAGAAGCAGACACTGTCTGCAAAACATGCTGCTAACTTCAGAAAGCGCATCCAGTTAGAAACCTGAGCTGAAAAGTAAAATCACTGAACAGACCCTGTTCGGTTTTCACTCAAACCAGAACAACAAGAAATGATCAGAATTAAAATCCAGTTGTGAAAGGATATGTAAAGTGAATGTAATGGGATCAGAAGGAAGGAAGTGGGAAAATGGTGAGAGGACTCAGACGGTTTCCTGCGGTTGTGCTACTTGGCTGAGCTTTCACAAGTCCTCATCAGCCAGCCTGCAAAATGTAGAGGTGGAAATCTTCCTCCTGGCTAGAAATGTCCAGGCTCACGGAACAGACACCTACACAAGCCAGGCAGCATCCAGGCACCAAAAAGAAATCCAGACATGGGGAAGGAGGAAGAAAGTACATGTAATGCCTCACGTGCTCAGTTTGCAGACACCTTGCTCTTCGAAAACACTCCAGCTAAGGCAAAAGCCTGCACAGAGCCCACTGGGCAGTCATTTTTCCAACATGGAAGTGGCAGCATCTTGCTAGCAGCCTGCAGGCAGGTGAATGGTGTTTGAGTCATGGCAAGAACTGTATTCTCAGCCAAAGTAAGCGTGCTGGCCTATGCCATGCAAATCCACAGCAGGAATCAGCAGAGATTTTGCTGTAACTTTGCAAGACAGAGAATTGAATGGTACAGCTCTTCCACTGGTATGGGTGCACAGAACCATCCCTTTGCAAAGCTGTCAGTGCAGACCAAACCTCAGGAATTACAGGTATTCCTTCCCCACCAGTTTTTGTGTTTCATCTCTATCCTTTTTTTGGTTGCTGGTGAATGAGCAGAGCCATGAGACCCTCTCCATACAGCACAGGTAGCTGCACAGTGCAGATTTGGGGCTGTAATTCCCTCACGACGAGGGAAAGATAAAAGGATTAAACATGTCCATCTGTCTGGGGAAAAAGGACTCTTCCACCGGCTTGGGAGAAAACTTCTCCCCTATGCAACAAGAGTGAGCAATAGATAACACCTTAAAAAAACACTGTCAGTTTACTGATCATAATGGGGGATAAAAATTGTAATCTCCTGCATAGCTTAATAACGTCTATTAAATCTGCAGACAAGGAATTTGCTGACATTGTGGAAAATCTACAAAATCACCTATCCTCAGAGTCACTGGAAATGATAGAGCATTTCTGTTTTTATAAAGAGAATCTGAAAGAAAATGAACATTTCTGAAAACATGGCTGGAATAGTGAAATGGCCAGAGCTTTGCCAGGATGCAGGGAATATAAATGATGCATGAAGGAACTTGGTACTCTGTGATCAGGGAAATAAAACAAACCCCAATCAGTGATTATAGAGTGAGGCTGATTTGACCCCAAACCTGCTCAAAAAATAGTAATATCACTGGAAACAAGTACTAAAGATGCCAGGGATTTGTGACAGCATCACATCATCTGCGCAATGCATTAACCAGGAGTCTTGCATAGTGCGGACAACTGTCAATAGCAAAGTGCTTTCATTGCAAAAAATAATGCCGCTATGAACTGAAAGTCTTGTCAGTTCTTGTAGAAACTGATGGGGACTGTGTCCAGGTGAGTGCTGAAAGCATCAGGCAGCTGAAGCAATTGGCTCTGATTGCAGATCCCTGAGCTCCACTTTCAAGTTTCAACCCAGGCAAATGAAGGCTCGCAATGGCAACAGCCTGACAGTAGAGAAGGGAAATATTCCTGGCTTCTTGCTGCTTTAATCCCAAACCTGAAAATACTGTTGGAAGAAAATCGGTTGTTTCTGGTGCTGGCTACAAGCAGCAGCAGTTAAGTGCAATCAGGTAGTCAAGTCATTCTCTTCTGCATGCAGAGGGGGTGACACAAGAAAGGCAGAGGAATCTGGAGTGGGTACTGCTAGGATGGATGAGATCATGTCTGCGCACTAATGACTGTCTTTGTCTTTGTTTGAAAGCAACAGTTAAGTGTACATCAAGGTTGCCACAGTGCCAGAGTACACCACCCTGTAATGCTCCAGTGCTGAGTATCTGTGGGAAGATCCTGGCCAGGAGTTTTGTGTGATGGCCAGAAACTAACACACGAATGGAGAAGAGGTCCTGACAGACCTCAGATAGGGTGCTCTGTATTCTGTGCCTGGCCCAGGTCTGTACCAGTCCTGGCTATTTCCAGCACACGTGTCCCTTGCAGCTGCTGGAAGGTCGGCAGCTGCCTACACTTCAGCTGATTCTCTGTACACCCAGCTTCATGAGCCAGGAGATGGGAAGGGGAACCAGAGAGAGATCATTACACTTACAGAGGAAGTGGTCAGGGACCTGCTAAACCACTTGGGTGCACACAAGTCTATGGGACTGGGTGGGTACACCCAAGAGTGCTGAAAGAATTGGCAGATGCACTCGCCAAGCCACTTTCCATTATTTACCTGAAGTCCTGGCTAACTGGGGAGGTCCCCATGTAACAAATATAACACCTATCTACAAGAAAGGCAGAAAGGAGGAACCGGGAAACTACAGACCTGTCAGTCTGAACTCAGTGCCAGGGAAGGCCATGCAGCAGATCATCTTGTCTATCTTGATTTTAGCAAAGCCTTTGATACTGTTTCCCATAACATTCTCCTGCAGAAACTGGCTGCCTATGGCTTGGATGGATGTGTGCTTCGCTGGCTCCAAAACTGGCTGGATGGCTGGGCCCAGCGAGTGGTGGTGAATGGAGCTGGATCACACTCTTCTTAATGCATCCCAGGATGCCATTGGCCCTCCTGGACGCAAGGGCACATTGCTGACTCATGGTCATCCCCCTCTCCACCAGGACCCCCAGGTCCTTTTCCCCAGAGCTGTTTTCCAACAAAGACAACAAAGCTGGTTAAGGGCCTGGAGAACAAAGCTTATGAAGAGCGATTGAAGTAGCTGGGTCTGTTTAGTTTGAGGAAGAGAAGACTGAGGGGAGACCTCGTCAATCTCTACAACTACCTGAAAGGCCATTGTAGAGAGGTTGGTGCTGGTCTCTTCTCACAGGTAATTTGTGATAGAACAAGAGGGAATAGATTCAAACTGCAACAATGTAGGTTTAGACTGGGCATTAGGGAAAAAATTTTCACTGAAAGAGTGGTCAGACACTGAAACAGGCTGCCCAGGGAGGTATCACCATCCCTGGATGTGTCTAAGGGGCGTTTGGATGTGGTTTTGAGAGACATGGTTTAGGGGTGAACTTTGTAGAGTAGAGCTAATGGTTGGACTTTATGATCCCAAGGGTCTTTTCCAACCAGAATGATTCTAATTCAGCACAGCGTGGGCAGTGTGGGGAGAGATTTCTTATCAGGCTGTGACAAATGGACGTGTTCCCTCTCTTAGCAGGTGACACTGGCAGTATCAAGGGGAAGACAAGTTCAGTAGGGTGTTTTATAGCACTCACTGTGGAAAAGAAAAAGAACCTCACAGCAAGACCAGGGGTGCATCAGCAAGAATCATTAACTTGCTAAAAATGACCATAATAAAACAGAGTAGAAAATTGCTCCTGAAGCTATACTGGGAGAAGTCTGTCTTCCTCACACTGGTGCCATGCCTCTTAAGATGTTATTCAGAGAGACACTGTACATCTTTGCTCTAAGTGCTTTAGCCTGCTACACGCTTTCAACAGCTTATGGCCCTTTCTCTGCCTCAGCATCTTCATGCCCGCAGCACCCTGTGAGGACAGCATTGCTGTTGACACAGCTTGGGCTGCTCACAGGGCAGGTGGTGATTGTCCCTGCTAGCAGAGGATGTACAGGGCTGTGAGTCAAACACAGATCACTTACTATGCATGTCTTCTGCCCTTGGTTTGCTAGAGAAAGCAACAGACATAAAAGGTAGTTTTATTATCACAGAAAAGCCCCCTGTCTGCCCAGACCAAGGCAGGACTGGTCTCTTCCTTGGGAGGCTCCATTTTAGTACCCCCAGAGCTAGCCCTGCTCTGAGGAAGGACTGTCTGATGTGAGATAGGAAACAAAAGGCTTTCTGTCCTGGGAAAATCTTAGAGAAAACAGGTAGAGCTTGCACCAGTTCAGCACATCACCTTTTTCAAGCCAAGCCTAGCTACGATGGCTAGGGAGGGATGTATGCAAGGAGGAAAAACCCCGGGACTACAGAAAAACTGCTCTGTCCATCCTTTTTTCTGGGATGGCTGTGTAGGTGAGGGATCTCTGCCCACAGCCAGACTAGCCTCAATGCTCTGGAGAAGTGTCAGGGAACATTGAGACTAGAAGTTCTGGACTAGGACAAGACACCCTTTTTTTCCCCAGTCTCAGAGGCCAATGTCTGTTCTCTGGTGAGGAAAGCAGACATCATGGCATTGTGCTGATGTCCATGCAGCTAAATTCTCTTCTCTTGAAGCAGGATGGTCTCACCAGTGCATCCTGCTGTCAGAAGTCCTGAGGCCATGCTGTTCCTTGAATTGAGGACAGAAGTGTTTTAACCCTGTGAGCTTTGTCAATTAAAAATGCATAAGAGATAGCATCTGAGAGATGTTTGGATTTCAGAAGCTAAATGTCAAAAGAGAGAAGGAAAGCAAAAAAAAAAAAAAAGAAGGAGGTGACATTGCTTTTGGAGTCCAACCAACTTTAGGAATTTCATTCAATTAAAGATGTTTGTATTTAATAAAATGCATTTGCACTCAAGCTGCATACAGAAACAGACATATGGCACAGAGAGAGAGCAGCTGGTTCCCAACAATGGCCTTCCTCATGCCACCATCAAGGCACTGCTTATGGCACCTTCCATCTTAAAGGACTCCTCCGGCTAACAGGGTCCCTTAATGTTGGATTGGGGTGGACTATGAGGCAGTACTTCAGAAATCAGACAAGGAATAAAAAGTAGGAATAAAGGAATTAAGTCCCAGTGGGAAGTTTGGTGCATAAAGCAGTGCCACAGACTTTGTGGTACAGTCACAAAAGGAGGGGTAAAAATTGTCAAGGCATCACAGAAGTCTGCATTTCAGGATTTAACTACAACATTGTTCATCCTGCAGCAAAACAGCTTCCTGTCAGAGCACATCAGTGATGCAGAAAGCCTCTGCTGTTTGCTTTAGCACTTTGCACATGCCTCATAGGCTTCCCATAGGGACATTGACCAGGCAAAATCCTGCTTATTTTAGGAGATTTAGTGAAATTTCTACTATGGGGAGACGGACTGGATACTTCAAATAGTTTCAAAGACCTAGTTAGCCCCTCAGAACTAACAAAGGGAAGAAGCAGTAGTGTGTCCCACATCTATTGCATTTAGTCTAAGGTAAACAGTAAAGTGCTGGGGACACTGGTGCTCATCACAATGCAAGTAGATCTCTTGATGAGGTCTGACAACCAACACCTTCATAAATTCAGAGCTGTGATTCAGATGGCTTCCTCAGGGTAAAGGGCAGCAGTGAAGGGAGAGCTTCTGTTCCAGCACCCTTTGCACCTATGGTAGAAAAAAGAGCTGTGGATCAGATGTTCCCCAGGATTTCTGGCTTACATCAAGCAGGCAAGCATAGCCACTGCACAGAGATCTCTTAAATTAATAGAGCCATTGAGGAGCTCTTGAGAGATGTTTTGAAGCTGTCTTTGCTTCCAGTAGAAGCTGGAAGCTCCCAAGTCTGAATGGAGCTCAGAAACTCACTGGTTGTTTCTGTTGTGGAAGAAACTGCTTTGGTACCTGCAGCCAAGATATTCCTCCATAACATATTAAGAGGGAAAAATTATATGGGTGAGAGCTCTCATCTTTGTGATTTGCTTCTGTAACCAGAAGCAAAATGTGCACCTTCCTGCTCACACTTCAGATGCCTGCTATGCAAATGCCTCCATGTGAAATAATCACCTCAGGCTCCCCTTGCAGTAGAAGAGCCATTTTAAGAATAAGAGAAATGCTATCTATTCCAGATGAAGAGAAAAGATTAAGTACCCTCTGAAAATGTTTATCAGTGCAATTAATTGCACATTCTATTATTATGACCTTAATCTTTGGCTTTGTTGTTATATATATATCTCTTCTTTTTTTTTTTTTTTGTTTTGCTTGTTCATTAATTTTATATTTATTTATTTGTTTGTTTGTTTGTTTGTTTGTGATGCTAAATGGAATCTCAGGCAATCCTGAGAGGTCCTTCAGAGGGAAGGAGCCCAAACAAAGACCTGTGTGCAGAAAAAAAAGAAGAAATTTGGAAATAAGAAGCAAGTTTTGTAGAAGGCTGCAGGAGTTGGTTCAGGGTACCCAGTAGGGGATATTCTGGCTTTCCTTTTGGACCCCAAACTTCTTTTCTCAGTGGCTTTTGATTTAGCTGTCTTACCTGAAGGGAGCTCAGCTGATGAAAAATCTGTGGGAAACTCACACCACTGGGAACAAGGTGCAGCTGGCTCTGATATTGTGGAACAATATGACAGGTAATGAAGTTTCCTCTTTTGTTGCTGCTTGGGTTTTGTGAACAAGAACCATACATTTATTTAGCAAATATAACTCAGGTGATTAATAAGCCAGAACACAGGTATCCAGAGGGAAATGTAGCTAACAGTCAGTGCATGTGAATAAAGAAGCACAAGCGGAGAGTTTTCAACTCATTTGATCCACAGAAAGAAGTGAAGCAGACAAAAAGGAGATCTGTGGTCCCCAATGACTGAAAGTCAGACCTGACACCTGGCAAAGGGTCTGCTAAGACGTACAGGAATCGACTGGGAAACTGTAACATTTAGCATCTGAATCCTGCATGAAACTGTCAGCATTTTCAGGTTCTAGGTTGATTGCTTCAATCTAAAATGGGGTTTACAGCTGAGCTCCTACGTAAGACTCACTCTATCTGGTGAGAGGTAGGTGGTTGGGATCGTCCACTGCAGCAGGAAAGGCTTTCCAACTCCAGCCATGGACTACAAAGAGGTCAGTATGCGCCAAGCTTTTATTAACTTGCTCAAACATCAGTCTATGGCTTCTGAGCTCCACCAACGCTATTTTTTATGTTTTTATAACACGATTTGCTGGTGTTTCTCATGCACCCTTCATTCCACAGGCTGTCTCAAGGCAATCTCTACTCCTTGCTTGATCTCCTGGTCTTAAGGCTTTTAAAATCTTAATGTAACACCAGAAAGATTTCTTTCTAATTCCCTTGTCTGCTGTGGTATTCATTCCCCGTTGTTCTCTGTTGCCCTTGGAAAATGATTCAGCCCCATTGTGGACTCCCAGTCCCTGAGCAGACTTTCTGAGTTCTCTTTCAGTGTGCCTATTTAAAACGAAAAGCAAAACAAACACACAGAAGTCCACAAAAGCTCTGTGTGTACCTTGCTACCTAGAAACCAATTCAACCCATTATGTTTTCTCTGGTAGTTCTAACATGCAGCATCTCAGGGGTTAGTGCAATGAATGTTAGTCATAGGCTAATCAGAAACAGAGGTGCTTAAATAATTCATAGAGAGCCTTTCTTCCCAAAGAACCTCAATCCACAGCCCTGTCATACCATCAGTGCAGTGTTACAAAAAGGCAAGTCACTTCACAGAGGGTGTCAGTCAACTGGGAGATGACAGAAGCAATTTCTGTGAAAAGCCACACTCAAGATGTGGAGTGACCCAGGGAATTCCTGCTTAGGGAAGTACATTTTTCTCCCAGAGGAGCTAGTGAAGCATTCTGATGTACCTCTGCTCTCCCAGGCACTGAAACCCAAAGCCAAAGCAATAAGGTAAGGTTAGTGTTGTCCCAAGCTTAGTGTTGTCCCCAGGCATAGACCCTTGCAGGGTCTGCAAGGATTCCCTGCAGCTTGGGAACTGGGAAAAGAGAAAGGGAGTTTCTCCCAGAGGCAGTGCTCAGATGGCAGGATCCAGGTCTGTGATGTGTGGAGTTGCTCTGGAAGCAGAGCCATAGAGCAGTGCCAGTCAGAGCAAGGAGATCCCTCTGCTGCCCCATGCTGGGCTGAGCTGGACCCCAGTCATTGCTGAGCAGAGTTGCAGGTGCTTGCTCTCAACACAGATATGTGCTTGAGCTTTTCCATGCCAGCCTAGACTAATGACCCTGAATCACTGTGTCCCCATTGCCTAATAAAGGTTCCTTTGTTCTGAGAAGGCTGGCGGGTCTGATGGCAACATATCTATTTGCTTCTAAGAGAATAATGTCTCTGTTAGGACAGGGACTCTTCTGACCTTATGGAAAGAGTTTCTGTAAGAAAAAGTGATGCTAAAACTAGAGGCTAAGTCCAAAAAAAGTGTGGGGCTGCCTGACTTGCAAGGAAGTCAAGTCTAATGTTAATGGGTGCTCCTGGGACTGTGTAAAGGGAGGGAGACCAACGCAACCTCTGGAAGTGACATCTAATAAGGGGACGCTAGGGAGAAGGCAAGGAGAGAAATCAGCTTGGCACTCAAGAAGTGGTGAGGACACAAATGATGTGCAGTGGAGGGGAAGGAGAAGACAAGAGCCCAGCTCACACCGGGGAACACTGCCTTGAATCTGGTGTGCAACCACAGTGACAGGGATATGAAAGAGGCAGCAGAGCGGGCAGCAAACAGTGTCTGTTTGTACTAAGTTGATGGGCAGTGTCTGACAAGTGCAAAGTTTGGGATGAGAGAGCTGGAATGTAGACAGAAAAGGACAAGGAGAGTCTCCCAGCAGAAGGGCAGGGCATGGTCTTGACTGTCAGGACTGAAGAAGGTCACAAATTCTCCCAGACAACAGCTGGCTTGGTTAAGGTGTTTGTACTGTAAAGTGGTGTTCTTGGATTTACTGAGGAGGGAGGAAACAGAAATGCACAGACTCCTGACAGCTACCTTTAGACATGTGTCTGACTCAAGGTACATCAGCCATCCAGCATCCCACAGAAAAAATATTTGTCACTTCTGATTTAAAACAAAACAAAACAAAACAAAACCCACACAAACAACAACAATGAAAAAAAAGGGTACAAACAGAAACGTGTCTACAGCACATTTGCTCAGCAGGCTGAAAAACAACTGGGAACACCACCTAGACCCCATAGGTAACAAAGAAACTCCTCCTATGCCATGGATCACAAGACTGTATTACTACACGTGCCAGTTTGCCTATCTACAAGAATCATCAAGCTTTGTTAAGTTCTTATTGTCATTAGCAGGATAATGTCTTGTGTGAAGGAGTTCCACAGTTTAGCACACACCATGTGTATCAGCACAGCTTGATTTGTGGTATTTCATTGCCTAAAGGAGCTAAAGTTGCTCTTATTTGCACAGTGAAATCTCCTTTCTCTCAACATGCTGAGAATAAAGGTGGGTGTGAGAAATCCATTAGCCCACAAACCTTGTTGGGCATTGCAGTTTAATCCCCTCAGACCTGCTTGCTTCTCAGCACTTGCAAGGAATACCCAGCAAGGGGTTTCTTCAGTCCTAACGATTTTCTTCTCATTACCTGAGGGTGCTACAAGCAGCTAGATAAAAACCTCTGTGCTAAATATGGCATTCCCGGATAATCATACCAGACAGACAGTATTTCCCCTAAAAACCACGTTTCAGACTTTAGGTTCCAGTGGACTCCTCTATAAATACTGCTTTTTCATCAAGCACCTGAGTCATCCAGTGCTCAGGGACAGGCTGAGCACAGTCTCTGAGCTTCTCATGCAAAGGAGCTATATTTCCAGTACTAGCACACAGGCAAAATGTGCCTGGGGAGTGACAGCAACTCCATCCCTACATAATCAAGGTGGAGTCTGAGGCTTCACAAACATCTACACCACCTGTATTCCTCAGAAGGAGAAGGATGGGCTGGGAAGCTGGGCTTGAACACTTGGGGAGTATCTGTAGCATTTGAATCACAGCTTTAAATGTGGCGCCACCTGGGGACGCTGCTCATCACCCCCTTACCAAGCCCATCAACAAACCAAGCCGGTTCCCTCTCGTTACAGCACTCTCCTGGGATTCCAGATTCCCTTCCTCTCTGCATGATGTCAAAGCAAGATTCATATTTCAATATCCACATGACCTATAATGGACCTTGGTAAAATCAGTCAATATGCTTTCCCTCATTTCCCCACGTCTGCCTGCTTAATGGAGGAAATAGCTGCTGCCCAAGACCTTGAAAGTCAATGTTTTTCCCCCACACACAAATGTACTTGACTGTGAATTTAAAGAAAAAGTAAAAGCAGAGCCTCACAATGATGAGGTTTTTCTGTTTTAAAAAGGGAGAACGGAGTGGTCTGCGTAGCTGGTAAAACATGACTAGGGATCTTCCTAGGGGTAAATCCAGCAGGACCAGACAAAGATTTTCAGGAATCCATCAGACAATCAACCTGCAATTCCTCATATTTCAGAATTCCAGTAAAGTACTGGGAGCTCAGCAGTTCAGAGGCATTTGCAGCTTGCCTCAGCCGTTGTCACCCAGATCAAAAGGGTGAGCAGAGAGAGGTTCTTCCCCTTTTTCTATAGTGTAGGAGAAATATGCTTATAGGGATTAATAAGATAGGTTCATAGCCTTGTCACCTTCATGTTTCTTATCCTCTGCAGCTTGCTAGGACCATGACTGAGATCCCTTTCCTCCTTTGTAGAGGCACGGATTGGTACCAAACCACTGTTAAGAGTGAAGATACAGGTCAGGTCTTTGTACAGAGCTTTGCTGGAACAGACTTACACTGAACTGTGGATCTGCAATTGCTTGGGACAGGACAGGATAGGATAGTAAAGAGAAAGACAATGGATAGGTTAGGATAGGATAGGTTAGGATAGGATAGGATAGGATAGGATAGGATAGGATAGGATAGGATAGGAGCAAAGCTGTCAGATTAGGTGAAGCCATAGAGCAAAGTTCCCAAACATTTGGGAAATTCATGGAGAGCAAATGCTTGTCCAACAAGCTGGGACACTCCATCCCTCATAGCAGGCACATATAGCAGACAATACAAAAACAACAGTCGGGAAATAATAAAACATCAGAAGGAAAAGGCTGAAGTGTTGTTAAAACACCCATTGATGAGCTGGGCCAAGCAGAGGGGGACTACATCACAAGGTGATGTGCTGTTGCAAGAAGAGGATGGGATCATCAATGGCAGCAAAGCCAGCTGCTTATTGACACCACATGTACAGCCACTGAAGCAGGATTGTGCAGACACTGTACACTACAGCAACTAGCCCCAGAGTCTTTTGTTCACACAGCACCTTCTGTGCCTTTTCAGCTTCACCCACAGGGTGACCTCTCTTTCCAACCCCTTTATAGGCCAAGAAATGCTTTATTTATTCAGGGCTATTTGATGCAGCTATCCACATAAATTCAGCTTCCCTTTACTCTCCTGCACTTCTCCGGATTCCCATTAGCACAGGTTTGAAGCAGAACATCAGCTCTTATAGCTCTTTACCAGGTTGTTTACTGCAGCATCTCTCTGAAGTCAGAGAAACTGCAGCCCTGGTGTCAAATTCCATTTTAACTACACAATCAGTTATCAGCCCATTACCATAATAAGGAGATTAAAAGCTCTGAGAAATGCACAGTTTACTCATGGCTGGGGACTTTGCTGCTGTCTTCCTGAGTCTCACTGGTTCCACTTTGCCTGTGATTTTCCTCCAGGATCCCTGAGCAGGGAGGCAGTGGGTGGAAGTGATGGGTAACACCATGTACCAGCAGAGGCTGGGGCAGGTGATTTCTCATATCCAGAGTCTCTCAGAGGATCTAAATTGGGCCAGGTCACCTTCTTTGGGCCTTTGAACATATCCTTTCTTTGAGGGCGTAACTTGAAACATTTCTCCACTGGAAAGGTTAGTTTTAGAGGTCTGTTCCCCCTGGCTATCATTCTTATGGAATCATTTCAACCATCCAGAGTACTCCTAGCTGGATCCAACCCCATTTCTTCCTCCCATCTTCAGAGGGCAGAAGATACATTTTCAACAGCATATACTAATTCCCATGTATTTCAATTTCAAAGAGGCTCAAGGGATATTTCTGAAGTAACAGATGTGCTCCAATACAACAGGGGGAAGGCAAGCAGGGACCAGGTTGCTGATAGATACCTTCTGCAAATATTTCTCAGAAGCCTGCCAGTCAGACTTGCTGTCAGCCTGCAGTAGCTGAGTGCAAGTGCAGACCATAGCACTGGTTGCAATTGTGAGTCACTTGCCACCAAGAGTAAGTGTCTCACTGAGAAGAAATTGGTACCTGTGCAGACTGCAAATATATTCATGTGGCATCACCAGGAAACCTTCAACAATTACACCAAAATCCAAGCATTTTACAAAAGTGATTACCTAACTACCAGATTGCTGCTACTTTATGTAAGATCAGTAAAATCTGGATTTAATTTCTCTCCCCAGAATCTCTGGTTTTATTTTCTAATCAGCTCTTGTCTTTCATTCCCACCTCCCAGACCTATTGCCAATTACTTCAGCTTCTCACTCCAGAAGGCAGGAAGCCCTTGCTTCAGGGTTGGAAGGCTGTATCAGGGCAGTATGGAGGGACAATTTTCCCTGCTTGAGCACTAGGAAAACTGCTCAACTCCCTGCCTAGGTCATTGACATAGGCAAGACAGGTGAACTGGCAGCAAAAGCTCTGTGAGCCTGTCTGAGCTTTGGAAAAGATGCTGGGGGAAGGGGAGAGTTAGGGAAGCTGAGGGCATTTACCAAGCAAACACCCAGATGGCTGTAACTAGCATTGGGAACCACTTTAAAAGGACATAGCCTCTCAACATTTACCTTATGCGTTGTATTTTCTGTGACCTGCAGATACAGAATACATTTACTGCTACAGCACGAGAAAGAACACCATCGTCTCAGGATCCAGATTCCAAAGATGAGAAACTCACATTAAATTGCATGTACAAAAGCAAGCATTTTACACATGGTTCTTCACTAGAAAAGTTGTAACACCGCTATATTGCATAGGAGGCACAAAACTCAAACTGTAGGTGGTTATCAAGTACCTCTCCCCAGTTTTACAGTATTTCACTTCACTTCACTTCCTACTCTGCCACCTCCTGATTCATCCTGTCCTGTCCTGCACAACTGCTGTGCTGCAAGCTGGGATCAGCTGCATTTCAAGAGGTAGAATAGCAATCCGTAAAAACACACAAACCATCACCTGTGCTGACCCAGAAACTTCTGTCTTTACTTGCTATCAGAGACTGAACCTGTCAGCACTAGTCCTACAATGCATTTATTTCACTACCAGAGGTAATAGTAGCAGGACACTGTTACACTAATATAAGTAGTCCAGGAACTAGATATGACCCAGAAGTTTAGACTGGAAAGCAAAACTACAGTCAGCAAGGCAGTTGAGATGCAAGCATATTGCAGTGTGACCCTAAGCAAAGGTCTTCACTAGCCTGGAATACATTTTCCTTAAACAAGCACACATCAGATGTTGACTTTAAACTCTCCCCTGACAATGCCTGACTTTCAATACTAGTGTGAATGTAGATTTTCTTTCCCAGAATGTTCTGTGATGTTATGGGGTTTGAAGCATGCCTATGACTGCAAATACCCTTTGAAGGTAATATGATAGAATATCACCTTAGTAAGAAGAGTCACTGGGCAAAAGATGCTTGCAGGAGCAAGCACTGAGTCTGCCTGAGATGTTCAGCTGTGCACATAATTGAGATAAGACAGCAACAAGTAAGAGGGAGAGGAAGAGCTTTCTGGGGTCCCTGAAGAACATGGTATCTGCTGCATCCCATCTGGATTAACCACTGCTTGGTCCCAGCAAAAGCTCAGAGCTGGATTAGGGGCAGAGAGGGTTTGGTGTTCCTCAGGGATGTTTTTCTCCAACACCTCTCTAGTTAAGATATTAGAAGTGAGATTTGTCACTTAACCATCTGGAATAGGCGATCACAGGAGACTGCTGCTCCTCAGTCTGTCACACTCTTAAACTGTGCTAATATCATTCAGATGTTTCACAAAGCAGCCCTGACAAGCAGGCATGAAATTAAGATGTTTGTGGAGCTGACCAAGAGGGAAATGACAACAGGGGACCAGAGCATGGCAAAGGAGGGGGAACACATTCAGAGGCAGGAGGCTGTGCTGGAGACTATTTGCTTCCTCTCTCTCATAGACATGCTACATCTTGGACCAGCTCAGACAGAAGGGCTGAAGCAGCAGCATCTCCATGCCAAGGACTCCAGGGACTATCTCCTCTGCTTACCTCTTGCTGCTCTCATGTTGTCCAGACTCAAGACTGAACCCATTAAAACCCCTCACATCCTCACTGAACTGGGATGTCTATTCAAGGGATTTCATTCCTGGGGAAGCACACACTATAGTGTAGGATAGTCCTGTTTGGAGATAGGCTGAGGGAAGGTAGGGTGTCCAGAGACAGAGGGCACCCTTGAATCCCACAACACCACAGTCCTCTGGAGTTTCTCTACATGCAGAGGTCGAAGCAACCTGCACTCCTGCGTCTGTCAAAGCAGACCTGCAAGGTGCTGGGGCAGCTGGTTCTCATTTCATACTGCAAGGCAGGTTTAGCAGCAGGGAGTTGACACAGAGCTTTAAAACATTTTCTAATTAAAGAGAGGCCAGCCTGGAGAGCAATTAGATTTGATGTATCCCATGTCTGAGGAAAGTCTGTGTTGCAAGCTCTGGAAAATATTCTGTGCTCCAGCAATTAAATCTTCTCCTTCCCATTCCTCTTTGGCCTCTTCATTTGCAGAAACATCCTTGTTGCACAGTTCTTACCCAGTGTGCCACCGCCCTGAGTTCAAGGGTGCAGCCGGAGTGGGCAAAGTGCAAATATACTCTGTATAGCAGGGAAAAAACACAGAGCAGTTTTGACTGGAAGGAGGTAACTAGTCTGTAAGCAACTAGCCATGACTGCAAAGGTTAATCCAGTCCTTCTCCCATTACCTCATCCTCAGGGGAAGCAAAATTGGTTTTCCCTTTTCCTCTCTGGGCTTTGTGGAGGTGGTGAGCTGCTGAAGTGGGTGGGATTCACAGAAAGCGGGGAAGACATTCAGGTATGACACTTGCCTGAAAGCCAGAATCAATGCTTCACTTACTTAAAGACCCACAGCTTGCCTTTGAGCCAACACATGAAGCTGTCCATGCCTCAGTTTCCCCTGCTGCAAGATAGCAGTGAAATAGTTACATGGAGGATATTTTCCTTTGTCTATTCAGAATGCTAGCAGAATTCATCAAAACTGTACTTTTTTTTTTCCCTTTTGCTCTGCAACTGCAACAACAAAAAAATTACTTACTTCAAAATAATCCATGAAAATATTTCACTTTTTCAGAAGTGTCATTTTTGTTGAGCTTTCTGTCTTTTTCCACATATCGAAAAAGGGGAAGAAAAGAGATTACATATTTGTTATACATATTTGTTGTTTTCTTCCATCTACAAAACATAATGTTTGCCAAAAACAACAATCTGCTACTCAAAAAAAAAAAAAAAAAAGTATAGAAAAGGGTCGGATTTTCAACCAGAAAATACTTCCAAAGAAAACAAGCCAACCATTTCCAATTAGAAGTTCCTGAGAGCAGAGCCTGCGATGCTGAGCCCACCCCGCTGCTGGTCAGCTCCTTCCCTGCTCTGCAAGCAGCCGCCGGCTCCATCCTTCGACGAGGGGAAGCAGGAGGTAGAGAAGGATTTAGGAGTCCTAAAGTGGGGGTGGAGAGAGAGAGAAGCGGGGTGCGGGAGAAAGAGATGGAAAGAAGGCAGGAAGGAGGAAAGGAAGCAAAAGAAAATGAAAGACAAATTATGAAGGGGGGGGGGAGGAAAGAAAAATTATTATAAAGAGTGAATGAAGGAGACTAAGTGCTGCTCTCATTGATGTCAAAAAATAAAATACAAATCCCCAGATTAAAAATCTGCCTGATGCTGCCAAAGCCAGAGGAGGGAGATGTCTGCAGAGAAGGGAACTGAGGGGAGAATGCCTGGGGAGGCAGCACAAAAAGCAGGATGAAAGTGAGGGGAGAGGGGTGGAAGAAGCAGGCAGCTGCAGAACCCCAGCACAACCCAAGGAAGGCACTTGCAGTGCTCCTGCTTCTTGCTTTTGGTAAACACCAGGTCTCTTATTCCCATCCTCTGGCACAATAACATTCTTCATTCTTCAACCCTACCCCACGTTCCCTTGCCCACACTCCCTTCTCTCTCCTCTCCCTTTCTCGTTTTGTCCTGCCAGATACTTTCACTGTATTTTCATCCTGTTTCACCCACACCTTCCTTCACTCTTTCCTTGTCTCCTCCTTGTCTCCTCCATCACCTCCTCACCTTCTTCTTCACCCTCATACTCCCTCTCCCCCTCCATACCTCTCGCTTTGTCTCCCTTTCAGCTCCCAAAGAAGCTCTCTAATGACTTAAATGAAATGCCATCTTTTTTTATCTTCAATAACCCTCCTTGCTGGATCCCTGAGGACCTAACCATGCACAGCAAATAGGAAATCAGTTCCTGGGACTGCTGGGTTTGCAATGTCTGAAGGGAAATCCTCTCAGAGAAGAGGAGGAGGTCTCCATAAAGTTGAGAGTACCACCAGCACAGGGACAGAGGTTACTGAAGAGTCTCAGAAAGGTTTTTTAAAGTCATTTCGGGTCCCTTCTCTGCTCTTTCTGCCTTCCACCCTCTTTTGGGCTGCCATCACATCTCAGCCCACCAGCAGCATGTCCCTCATGGCACTGAGAGCCCTTCGGAGACCAGCCTCAGAGCAGACCCTAGGTCTGAAAACATGCAACAGCCCCAGCATACCTCAGGCAGGGTAGGCTTTGGCTGGGGAACCATCTCTGGCCACACCAAACCCAGTTTTCAAACCACACAAAATGAGCCTCAGCACTGGCAGGCAATGAGGAGGGTCTCAGCCCCTACTGTGGTGTATCTGCTCAAAGCCCTTCCTTATTTGTAAGACACAGCAAAATCATCACAACTCTCAGTGTGTCCATCACTGTGCTCAAAGTGTACCACCAGCCCACCAGCAAGTAACACACACTAGGATCTGAGGTCTCTGTCATGTGGGATGGAAGGAGAGAGTAGGATAGAACTTTTCTTCTGCCCTTAGAGATGTGGGTAGCTTGAATAGGTCCCTCTAGGGCCTTCCCAGTCATGCACAAGGTTACTCCTCAAAGCCCCTGGTTCCATTACACTTTCCCCTTGCAACCAAGCTATCAAAGCCACGAGTGTGCCAATGAAGCTGACAGTGCCTCAGCATCACTTCTGAATTTCCAAGGAACTCGGCTCTAGCGTGACCCCTTTGGCTGCTGCTCTCTCCAAAATTTTGGCTCTTCATGCCCTCATTCCTCTTGCTAAAGCATCCCAAACAAAGCCAATGCCTCTTTTGTGTGCTGATGAAAAGCCTCTTTTGAAAAGCCTCTTGGGAAATACTTCCATTATAGTTAATTTTATTGTTCTTCAATATTAGCTGCCGCTCTCCTCTGCTTTGTCTTGGTTAGCCTCTATTTGTGGGAAAACAAGATCTCAGAACAGGATTCAATTCACTGATGTGTTGTTTTGGTTTTTTTTTATCTGAGCAAGTCACCCTGGGGTCTCTGCTTAGTCAGTGAAGAAAACAGACTCCTCCATGAGGTAATTTGTCTCATATTAAAGCCAATGTCTAAAGTAAGTCAGATCCTAAAAACACCTTGTTCTCTCACCTAAGGAGAAGAGGATCAAGGAGCTCATTCAGAGACAGGCAGTCAGGATATATCTGAGGCAGGCAGTGAGATCCTGATATATTTCCTGAGGACCAGCCACAAGGACTGTCCTCCACCTACCCTGCCCCTGGAAGTCTGTGGTTGCTTGTTGAGAGGGTGTATCTGCAAGGCAATGTCCAGAGTGAGTGAGGGCTGCACATGAGCATGATCAGCAGGAATTACAGGGCAACAGTCCAAAATCCCAGGAGGAGAAAACAAGCCACTCATGTCCTTGAACTCGAACCTCTGACTCCCAGCAGCCCCTCTCCCCAGGCCAAGTAAGAGCCTGTGCAGGATGGGGGAAGGCAGCCTTATCTTTGCCCTAGGAACAAGATGACAAAGGCTTTCACTAGGCACCTTTCTTTCCTTTCTTTCCTTTCTTTCTTCTTCTTTTCCTGCCACTGATGGGTCATTTCTGATGGATTTAAGACTCATAAACCCTCTTTAAAACTGTTTTTTATCTCATGCATGCTCTGGTGTATGGACGCATCAGGCTCACTCCATGCTGGCACTCCCAGAGCAGCCCTGGGATGATCATTTAAGCAGCCACACACCAGATCGGGATTAATTACTCTCCTGTTTGTCTTAAGACCTTTCTAATTGCTCCTTCCTATGCCTCTCTCCTGTTTTCCCCCACCCCAGCTCTCCCATCTTCTCAATCTTCTTGCCTCAGTCAAGCTTCCTTACACCTGGATGAGGACTTGAGGAACACAGGTGAAACCCCAATGCCTGCCTTCCAAAAATGGCTCCATACAACAGGGCTTCCACTGCTGACAGGTGTCACTCACAGATCCCCAGCTCAGCAAAGACAGGGATTTCACATCTGGCTCTGGCACATAAGTGCTCAGGTATTCACCAGGAGAAAGGTAAAATAAAAGTGGGGAGGATGAAAACCAGTTAGTGCTGGCTCCTGCTGGAAGAGGGCAGAGGGGGGAATGAAATCCTAATTTCAGAAGCTCATTGTAGGATAATTATCAAACAGCAACAGTAGGCTGGGATGCTTGCTAATTAGGCCACATTCTTTATGAGCAGTTATTCTAAGATGTCATTTGACAGACTTGGAGGGGGGGAGGGATGTGCAAATAAAGTTTTTTTTAATTACATTTGGTATGCTAATTTCTGATATAAAATAAATATTTACCAGAAGCAATATTTCTTCATTTCACGCTGGCTGCACCGCGGCATTTATTGAGGGTTACAAACACACTACTATCGCTTGGCCCTCCCTGCTGCCATGCCTTCCCCTCTCTCCTCCCCTCAGCCCTGAGAGGCAGACATCTGGCTGCGACTCAGGAAAAGGAAAGCATCAGGGAAGGAAGCCACAGTATCTTTCCCTCAGCACAGTGACAACATGTCCTCTTCCTGCCAAATGGCCCCCTGGAAGGAGGGTGCCCAGGAGAAGCCCCTGGCCAGCAGCTGGTTGCTGCTCCACGGCTGAGAGCCTGCCCCAGAGCTCCTCTGAGGAGATGGGAGATGTCAGACAGCTCAGCTCTTGTGCAGCAAACACGCTTCTCCAGCTCACTAATAGCTCCAAGGCTACAGACCTTTACTTGTACAGCCTCTTCAACCTTTAGAGCTTTCATGGCTTCTTTTTTTTTTTTTTCTCCTTCTGCTTATGAATTAAGTAACATTTCAAGAATGGAAAGCTTCTGCAAACTGAAAACCCCAAACATTTAATCATGTTTTTGACAATCTGGGAACTTTTCTTTCAAATGTATACTCTTGGGCATATTTTTTTTTTTCCTGTTCACTGAAGTCAGCTCTTATTGCTACACACTCTGGATTTCAATAAATTAGAGATTTCTGATGGAAAACCCCATTGTTGTGGCACTTTCTTGATCAAATATTAGCACAAACTGCTCAGGTTATTTCAATACATACTTCTCTCCCAAGCAGGTAATTTCTAACCAGGTAGAAAGTAGTAGCCCACTTCTTGACACGAGACTGTCCACCAGGCACTAATAAAGTCAAGACACACTTGCGGATGCATGTCATGTTTCTTGTCATATATCATGGAAGAAGTCAGAATCACCTGGGTTCAGACACTTGGATCACCTGAGGATATGTATTACTTCCATCCAATCCTTCAGAAAGAATATTCCCATCACTCAGATCACTTTGATGGTGTTGATAAGCAATAGAGTTCTGTGGAATAGAGGTTTCCCATTGTACCGTATAATGAAGTATGTCAGATGCTTTGAATTGCCCAGCAGCTGGAGAACCACCCCATTATAATCAAACCACCCTGACCTTTGTTTTTTTGCATATATGAGACACTTCTCAGAAAAAAAATCCTACCTTATAGCAGTGTCAATATTTGAAATTAAACCATTCAATAATTTATCATCTCACAGCACTACAGGAAAAGACAGTGTTGGGGGCTGAGAAACTGTGGGGATCAGAAACAGAGGGAGGGAGTTCATCTGAGGAGCAGAGCTCTGGGGATGATTTTATGCTACACTGTGTGCACAAGCGTGTAATCCACCCTGTAGATGTAAAGTACCATTTGGCAGATAATCCACGGATTACCAGTTGAGTAAATTTTTACACTCAAGCTGAAATTTCTCCAAAGTGTTTAATGGCTATGCACTACTTAATATTTAACAAATGCTCCTCCTTCCCTTGTGGGCTAGGTGCATTTGGGCTGATAGCACAAGCAGACTGCTTCCAGCCTAACGCTTGGGTGTGTAGTGGACAAGGAGCAGGAGTAACAGAGGCCAGCAGGATGGCAATGGATGAGTTAGCTGGCTTGGAGCTTGGCACAAGGATTGAAGCCAGGGCTTGTAGAGTTCCTCTTTTAAGTACCACATTCCCTTCAAGAAGACCATTTATCTTTTCCTTTCAGCACTGTGCTCCTTCCAAGGAGGGAATTACAGGATAGGATGCTGAGGTTAATATAGCCCATTTAACCCCATCTGGTCCATTCCTGGGTACCAGAGCATGGCTGTTCCTCAGCATCCTTCCAATCCTAACACAAAACACCCCAAGATGAGTAACCCCATGCTTTCTCTCCTCAGAAGGACCAGAGAGAATATTTCCAGACTGAGGGACGACAATGACAGGTAGCCTTTTTCCTCTGCTCGCATTGATGCCCCTTGCTACAATCCCCCCAGTTTTGCCTCAGCCTCTCTGGCTTATTCACAGCCTTCAATAAAGTCCTTCCATGAAGCCTTTTCTAAGTTCTGCTCATGACAATATTTGAGAGCCATAGGTATCAATGAATTATTCATCAGCACTTCCCTGCTGAATCAGGTGGGTTTATTATCTTCATACCTGATGAACCAAGGGACAGAAACAAAGCCAAATCCATTCAAAATTATCATTCATTTTGGATGCTACTTTTGCAAAGTTCTTAAAGTCTGATTTTTCAGGGTTTACATGGGATTTTATGTTTGAAGCATGAGTCCATCTGGTTATAATGGACAGCACAAATCAGGATCATTACTCAGGAAAAGAGCAACAAGTTGTTCTCAATGAACATCTTTCTTTATGCAGCCTTTCCCTGACAGCAAGAAGCTCAGTGTCAGAGGAAAAACAAAATCCAGTCCCTCGGGATGGACAGCATGAGATCATCATCTGCTTTTCACATTTCCCAGATATAGTGCTTCCTCATGTTCACCATGTACAGCAGCCAGAGCAGCTCCCAGAGAAGGAGCCACGTCCTGCCTTAGCTCACCCACCCTCGCTCCCAGGAGAGACTCCACCTGAGCACAGTGTGGTAGGGAGACATTGACAACTTTTAGCAGTAGTGCTGTAGGATGCTTTGTGGACTGAAACCTTTACCATGATACAACAGAGTGATACCTGCACCAAAAAAAAGGAAAAAAAAAAAAAAAAGTCACCCTGTAGATATTGGAAGTGGTGTCAAACTTGACTGTAGAAGACAAGGGAAGGCAGAACAAGATCAGCATACACAGTCACTTCAGAGGACAGAGCAGTCCAGTTGCAATTGGTCTCTACAGAAAATAGATGGACCAGGTAATTCTCAAAGATACATGGCTTTTCACTGGGGCTGCTCTAGTTAGGCTGAGTGATATTTCACAAACATCAATTCCCATCTCCAACATATAAGCTTGCACTTTCCAACCACTCATCTGTCAGAATTTTGCTCAGTGTGGTCAAAGCAGTGATGGTTTTTTCCCTAATATTTTCCTCAGAAATGAATGACCCACTTTAGATGAAACACTAAAACAGCCCAAGGCATATTTCCAGCTTTGAAAACCCTGACTTGAACAGTTAACATATGGATCAACTTTGGGACACGCACAAAGGAATTGAGATCCTGAAACTAGTGTCTGTAGTGTAGCAATGAAGCTGGATTTAAGGAAAAGATAGCAGGGTCAGGCTAGTGGTCAAGCAGATAAGTTATTGTGCTGCTGATGGAAAGCCCAGAGATGACACAAGCCCTGTATTGCACCAGAAGCCTTTTCTGGCAGAGCATGGAGATTCCCAAACACTGTTCACTTACTCCTCCTCTCTCTCAGGGCCAAATCAGACTCCAGCCCTCTTGTGCTTCAGTTCCAGAGTAATTTTTATTTCTCCTCTCTGAAGAAGACTTCAACATGTAGAAGAGAACTTACCATAAAAATTCCCGTAATTTTCCCCATCTTCAAATTTCATTCCTTACTCCTTACAGTAGCTCTTTAATCTGACTTAGAAAATAACCCTTCATCAGAAAGTACCTGCTTTCTCTGTCACCAGGCTCCCCAACAAAACTACAAGGCATCAGAAAACTTCTAACACATCAGCCCTGGCTCTGCCAGTCTTAACACTCTGAGCACTGACCTTCTGATTTCTAGATGTCCAACAGCCCCGACTACCAGTCAGACAAATATCTGGGACTGTAGTCACAGAATCACAGAATCATAGAATGTTAGGGGTTGGAAGGGACCCAGAAGATCATCTAGTCCAACCCCCCAGCCAGAGCAGGATCACCTAAATTATGTCATCCAGGAACAGATCCAGGCGAGTCTTGAGTGTCTCCAGAGATGGACACTCCACAACCTCCTGGGGCAGCCCGTTCCAGAGCTCTGTCACCCTCACTGTAAAAAAGTTTTTCCTTGTGTTTGCCCTAAACCTCTTGTGCTCTAGCTTGCACCCATTGCCTCTTGTCCTGTTATTGGATGACACTGAGAAGAGTCTGGCTCCATCCTCCATACACTCACCCTTAACATATTTATAGACATTGATGAGTCTCCTCCAGGCTAAAGAGCCCCAGCTCTCTCAGCCTCTCCTCATAAGGGAGATGCTCCACTCCCCTAATCACCTTGGTAGCCCTGCGCTGGACTCTCTCCAGTAAATCTCTGTCTTTTCTGAATTGGGGTACCCAAAACTGGACACAGTACTCAAGGTGGGGTCTCACCAGTGCAAAGTAGAGGGGGAGAAGAACCTTCCTTGACCTACTGGCCACACTTCTCCTAATGCATCCCAGGATGCCATTGGCCTTCTTGGCCGCAAGGGCACATTGTTGGCTCATGGC